>JAMPIV010012484.1:0-182067 GCA_024509875.1 Oreohelix idahoensis
TTGAATGTATGTTTGGGGAAAATAGGGGAATGGTAGATGGGAAAGGGGGGGTAGGGAAGTTGATTAAATAATTGGATTTTGTGATTTTGTATTATACTTTTTGTTGAGGGGAGTGGGTAGTTGGGAAATATTGATGGTGTGTGAATGTGTTGGAAAATAATGGGAGATGAATGATTGGGTTGTGTATGGGGGTTAGTGAGGGGTGGAGGGAGTGTGTTTTTGAAGAGTGTATTGGAGGTTGTAAGAGAGTGAGGTTTTAGGAGGAAGGTGAAGATGATGAATGTAAGGTTAATAAGTGATTTAGAAGAAGTATATTGGGGAATTTTTAGTTAAAGGGAATAATAGGTGGAGTTATTTTGGATAATGTAGAGGGAAATAAGTGATGTGGGGTTTTTTGGATGTTGAATAGGTGCAAAGTGATGAATGTGTGGATATATTAAGGAAAGATATAGTTACAGCGAGAAGATTCTAATCGTAGAATTTCTTGCTATTTGAAATTGGGTTAGAAGAATATAATTATGGTAGTTGGGAAATAAATGTTGTTTGAGTTATGTAATATAGCTAAAAATTATTCTTACTGTATTTAGTTGGTTATCCTTATAATTATTTTTATATTCAGAGATTGCTCATTATAATATATAATTATAATTAGATATATATATATTAATTATTAAACTTTTGATTGGTAATTCAACTCAGATTCATTTCATTATCATTTCCTTGTTTCTCTCTATTCTTTACTTATCTTTTATTTAATTATAGTAGATTCTTGAATATTCTTGTTATTGGAATGAAAATTCATCTATGTTTCCTATGTAGTTTTTCCCACTATATTGCAATCTTGCCATTTCTTGCAACTCGAATTCTCTTTTCTTTTTAGCTCTAACTCTTCAGAGCTCGAGCATCTCTTAGAGCATTTTGTTTAATCTAATTCTGTCCTCCTCTCTTCTTCTCTTTCCTGTCATTATCCTCCTTTGCATTTCCTTTTCTCTTTCCTTTCCTTTTCCTTCCTTTGCTGCTTTCTCTTTCAAATTTTTTGATTACTCTACTGACTTAAATTCTTGCCTTAGCAAACTATCTACTAATTCTTTTCCCGTGTACCCACCGTCTGCTTGGCCTATCAGCATTGCAAGTGTCAATGTCCAAGATGTACACTTAGAATGCTCAGTATTATTTCTTACAATATTATTTACTATGTAAATCGCTCAGTTTGTATGTCACTGTTAACCTCTTCACACTTATAGTAGAAAGTAGAAAAACTCTCTGGTTACAATGTTGGCAGTAAATTTATGATAAATAATAAATATCTCGCTTCTCAATATACATATATCTAATATATATGTGTGTAATTATATGTCACCTCTCAAGTCTCAGTGTAAAATATATCATCACCTTTTACCTCTTATAATCTCAATAAAGTCACATTTAGCCTCTTTGGCTATGTTATCAACCAGTTGTGAAAGTTAGGTCTTTCTGACCCGTTATTCTATAGTCAATTAGGCTGTCTAATACCAGCTTCCCTGATACCTTGACAACAAATTGTACCAACTTATGATAATTAACAGTTTGTATACCTTGACAATACTGTAAACTTGGTTCTAAAAATATTATTTACTTCCACAATTCTATACTGGCACCATACTGGTGCTAATGAACCAAATAACACTCCTCTTATTATTACACACAAAATACTCCTCTGTTATGCAAGTACTATCACTGGAAAATGAACACAAATAAGGACTACACAGATTAAGGAAACCTCCAACATCACACCACGAAAACAACGATTCCAGTCGCGAGGAACCGGGCGATAGAGCACGAAGGGCAGAGAGAGATTAATATCGACACTGCGTGACTGAGCACGAACGAAAGCACGGGAGACCTGTAGACGTATTTACAAGATAGTAAGAGTAGACAATCAGAACACAACCAGACACCGCTTTAAACAGAACACAAGCAAAATAACTGATGTACAAAACGACAATATAACTACAGCACTACACAACTACAGCTAACACCAAACAGTGGCTCGGGGAATCTTATGCAGGGCAAGCTGCCAGAGAAAAATTTTCGTCTGTCAGTCGACTCCACCACTAGAACAAATACCTGTCTGCCACACACCTAATAGAAATTGGTCCAATCCCAATCTATTTCCTACGAAAGGCACAAACTGGATTACACTCACACACCAATACACTATTACAAACCAAAGACAAAACGAAAACCACAATCCACAATGAGGTGCTAGAAGCTAATTCTTGCACCAAGCACTGTCTTCCCCTCAGTCATAATAACCTAAGCAAATTATCAATACAATTATATTATAATGTATCAAAATATAACATACCATAACTCCAAACTACAAAGAACACAGAGCAAACCAACCAAGTCATACTGGTACAATGAGAAAAGACAAAACACAAGGAAAGAAAACAACAACAAATTAAGAAGCAGACAAAGAAAACAGCACTATATTATACAACACATCAAAGTAACTGCGATAAATAGAATCAGTAAGAAAAGGCAGCCAAGAAGATTGTAAAATACTCAGAAAACAAGAAAATTTCAATATATGACATAATACATAAACATACAAACAATAACTTAACTGAAGCTCCAACGGCGCTTGAGTAAGCAGAATCCTCCGCACTGACGAAGATGAATGAACAGAACAAACAAGACTCCCCACTTGAAAATACGTGATCCAAACGAATATAGTCCAGGAAATAATGTACACTGTCACGGTGCTAACACAGCACTGTCTATATTATCACTGAGAAAATGTGTACTATTTCACTGTTCAGCTACACAGCTTGACAACACAGTCTTCTGTAAGTCAGCAGGGCACCAGTGCAAACAGATTCACTCCTGATTGGGCCCTTCTGGGTTGACAGCGTCGGCCCAGGAAGGTCACGTCAGAGCAATGTTACAGGCGTCGGCCTAGGAAGGTCACGTCAGAGCAATGTCACAGGCGTCGGCCTAGGAAGGTCACGTCAGAGCAATGTTACAGGCGTCGGCTTTGGAAGGTCACGTCAGAGCATAGTCACTCTTGGGTGGGCACCTCTGAGAAGCACTGGCAGACCCAGCAGCACATCATGATGACTTGGGGGGTACCAACCACCTCTAACAGCCTCCTATCGACTATAAACACACCTACCAAACAACTCATACCACCCTAGTACCGAGGTTGACCAAACTACCTCCCATCTTGCATCTGGTCATGCCTTTTGGGCCCCTAGCTAAGTAGTACCACCCCCAAGCTCCGCTGCTCCACCTGGAACAATGTCAACCATCACCAAAAAGACTCAGAATTATACCAAACTGACCGTCTTGATGCACTCTGTAACCTTAGCCTATCACTTTGACAATCCTTCCCAAACCTGCAACCACAACAGAGCAAAACACTTGCAACTACACTACACACTATTTCACCTGCAATAAACTGAAAACCTACAGAAAATAGCCATAACGAACTGTGCTGGTAAAGTAGGTCAGCGCTTGCGAACGAGGTCAGGTCACGCGACCGTAAACAATACCGTAGAAACTGACATAGGCACTACCCTTTCACTGGACACTGGGAAAAAAAAAACGAAAACAACTCACACCCGTGAGTTTAGGAAAATATGAATGCGCCAACACAGAGGCGTCACCAGCCTTCTAGCACTGTGTGTGTACAGAAATTTAATGGCAATAATCGTACTGGGTCAAAACGTCAGCTCGCTGGGAATCAACGCTATGACATACAGGCCTCATGATCCAAAGAATAGTCCGCAATAAATATGAGCGAATTAATAGAAAATCATTGGCCCCATGGCCTCTAACTGACCGGACCAGAGCCACCCAGTTGTCAGAACAACAATCTATAGATGCTGTTGGATTTAACCCTATTTGTACCGTGGATTTAACTCACGGCTCATTGTCTACAAAATAGTACCACAGCACACAATAGCTGACATGAGTAATACAATAACGCCTCAAATACAGTAATATCCCTTTAATGAGAAGTACACACAACAATCACTATGCATGAAACTGCAATACGTAAGATAATGAATACATAAGCCAACTTACTTGCGATAATCATACCAACTCTCCTAATAGCACAAAGGCACAGCACAATGCACTGAAAAAACTGCCACATATCCTGGCGAACACTATAATTCGTCATGAGAACCAAAATGGTTACCGACATAAACTCATCAGTGAAGGCACTGAACTATCGCTCAGAGGCGGCACCTAATACTAGGTTAAAGCGGTACACAATTGCAACCAACGTATTACAATTAATAATCATGAAGGGAAAATCACTAGAACTTTCTAAGCTCAATCTAGCACCCATCAAATATTCCTGACTCTATGGAAATCGGCAAGCACTAAACAACAATTGGCATCCAAATAATTCCCCAGCAAAACTGCTGACAAAGGCCAACAACGACCGCTTAGGCCGGCAGACATATCTAGAATTTCCTTTGCCCAAAAAACTCCCTTCCGGCTTCCGTCTAATCGAAAACTGGCCGAGCAAGTTTTTACAAGAGACGAACCAGTGTTGTCGCTCTCCAGTGTGACCAATATACAATTTAGCGAAAGTCTATGTCGTGACAGGCAGGTTGCCTCCCTTGTTCTGCAGTAGTGGTCAAATAATGTCCAAATATCGAGTAAAGGAATGTGTTTTTACAAAGGTAGCAGCCTTCGCTCAAGATTACTCTTGGCAGAGATATAAATAGAAGAATGGTGTTTCTATTTCAGGGAGTCTCACTGGGATTTTAGAATGGTGAGTATACTATAACAAATGTGTCATCTAAGTTTGTTATAAACTCTGTATTCTCCGCCCACTTCTTGTGAGGAATATCAGTTCTGACTCGTATTTTATGAGACCCTCAGCTGAAGGTAATTCAGCAAAATATTAGTTGTATGTTTAGCTCTGTATATTGTATTTATTTTTAAAAAATTAGTCATACGGGCGCAGACTACAAATTCTTTAAAAATGATAAGCTCAATCCTAGATTTATATTTACATCAGTAAAAAAAAAATAGATTTATTGCGGATAACTTTATCAACAGTGTTAAAGAATGAAAATTGATTTTGTCAAAATAAAACAGTTAAATTTATCTTCACATGAAGATCTCAATTGAAGGTGGATAAGAAAGTAAAGTGCCCATATGCTGGGCCATTATTTAACTGGTGGAGTGGGGTCAGTTGGATTCTGTTTCAGTCACTGCTGGTTCCCGTGGAGTTTTGATTTCCTACTCTTCAGGAGTCGAATATTTTGGCAGCAATACGTACCTGCAGCAAGGCTGGAGTAACTGCTCAGTTTGCCTCGTGAAATGTCCTGAAGACCCGTCTGTTGTAGGTGTCTAGCGTCGACTTTTGTCAACTGGTACCAAAAACTGAGAGGAAACAAATACCTCTTTTAAGTCTCATGTCTCCTGATGTATACATCAGGCGATCTCCGCTTCCCTCCACCAGTTCATCTTCCTCAGAACTTTGCTCGAGATTCCTGAGCATTATATCTCAACCCATCGAGTCAGATGAAAGTGCTTTAGGAGAGCGGAAGAGTGCACATTACTTCTATACATATATAAATATACATATAAAACTTAATTAAAAAGGTGGGCATAATAAATATATACCCCATGATGTTATCATCGTCCACTCCCTGCTCCCCATGGAGCCCGGGGCCACCTTTGCTATTGGTTCCTTGTGAGGAGACCCGCACGAAGCAGTCACCAGCTCTTGCAGTGGTGGTTCATATGGCAAGTTATTTTATGTGATGAAGTTGCCAGCCCCATGCGCACTTGTACATCATTAGATAATTCAAACATTTCAAAATGCAAATAAAAATTAATAAAATGTACATGTTTCAACTTACCTCAATACTGAGTGAATTAGCACACAGACTAGATGCACAGAACGGCTGTAATATGTCGAGTAACTGTTTTAAGATGCCGTCATCCCTCAGGGGACTTACGTTCCTAACTGGGTACACTTGAGGAAAGTTCCTCGGACTTGTGGTGCTAAGTAAAATACTGGAAGTTTTACTACTTTTAATTTTAAAAGCTAATCCTTTTGGTCTGTTCTATAACGAAATCCTTAGTATTACTTTTTATCCTGGCTGTCTATGATTGTGACAAAACGGGGCGGTCCCTATCGTTTTTGCGTACTCATACGACAGATAACGAGATTACTGTCTGTGTGACACATGTGGGCAGACAAGTGTGACATAATCGCTTCCGTGCCGACTTGTTATGACAACATTCTAATAAAGTAATAAGTATTACAGCTTACCCATGTTGTCATGTGTGTCTACCGATCTGCCTGTGAGAGTGTATGCAAGGCATCAGATGTCCATATATGGTAAATACGTGACCTTTGCAGGCACGCACCTTATTTCACGTGAGACTATTTTGAAAATATCACACCCGTCCGGCATGATTTTTAACCGGACCTTTTATTGGAGAACCAAATAAGACTTACAAAGCATAGGAAATCTCTACATTTTAATAAGGAACACCGGGACTAGGAAACTGAAGAAACACACGGAGTCAGAGAGGGAATCTATTGTCAAATTAAAGACACCCCAGACGCGTGTAAGAGACTGACTCGTCACTTTTATTCATCTGAGCAACAAGTCTGAAGCCAAGATTGGCGTAAGTAGTGCATTTTTCATTTTGTTTCATTACTAACATGTGAACTAACACACACACACACACACTCACACACACATATATATATATATATATATATATATATATATATATATATATATATATATATATATATATATATTACCATGTGAAGTTTAACTAAAAGAATAAAGTAGTTCCAGGTTCCCTATGGAGCAGGAAGGGAAAGATAAAAGAAATGATGTACATTCTAAATATAATACTTACATTTTCAAAGCAGTGTAAATGTCCCCATAAACATAGTCGCTTTAAAATTAATGTAAGTTTTCAAGCTTAAACCAGTGTAAGTGTCTATGTGGAAATATTCATTTTCAAGTAATGGAAGTTTCAAACTTTTCATTCAGTGTAAACATAAATAAAAACATTTTCAATTTATATTGTGAACACATTTCAATCAGTGGAGATGTATATGTAAACAGACTCTATCTGTATTAGTAACATTTTCATTTAAATGTCATTTAAGGCTAAAGCTATTCTATTTAAATGTAAAGGAAGTTATATCCTTCTATTCTTTTCCCATAGTTATTGGTGATGCCAGCAGAAAGTACTATCTCTGGAACAAGAAGGGAACCGTAGCCTAAGCTTTAAGACGAAGGACGCAGGTGGTAGACTCTCCTTGACGTTTCTGGGAAACGAGCTACCCTGACAACCTTGATCAGAGACGAGCACGAGCAGAGTGAAAAGAACCAACCCGTAAAAAATTAGCAGAACCGTCATTGGCAGCTATATGCTACCACTTCTTGTAATATCTCACATTCCCTAAAGACTGTGAGGATAACTTTTCTTGATCCATAACTATTAAAAATTTTATTTCAACTGTTAAAACCTAAAGTGATTATTAAATTTTGTTATTTGTAATGTTACAAATTTAACTTCGATTTAATCATTTTAAAGTTACTGCATGTTTGTCTCAGTCAAATTACTACACACACTCTAAACAGAGCTATACTAAAATAATAGAATTCCACTGAGTAAATCAGAGGTGGGGGGCTTAAACGGCTGAAAGTACTGTGCTTAAATCCTTCACAAAAGTTGTCGGCAGATTACAGAATTAACGTGCTCAGCAACAGCCAGCATTGTTTTCGCTTATCTGAATATCTTGTGAAGACTCCCATGTGATAGAAGCTTTACTACTCTTCTATCTACATTTCTGCCAAGAGTAATCTTGTGTAAAGATATACTCCATTGAAGCCTATAATAGATACTCTTGAGTTTTTGCCACTGTTGGACCACTACTGCAACGCGGGAGAGGCAATACAGTCACAATGATCTCCTGATGGTGGTAAAAAAAATTCAGTAGGAAAATCCTAAAATGTGCTAGGTTTTAAAATTAGATTTTTGCTCACGCACAAATGACGCCTTGTGGGGTTCTGTTGAGGGAGAGCCAATCATAAGTTTAGTTAATTTCAAATCTTAAATCAACTGCCAAGGTAAGGTGTCTTATTTTTAGTAAACGTTACCCATATCCCTCATCTGAACATTATTACCTGACCATGTAAGGTATTGGCCCTCTACGTGTCATTTTACAAAAATCATTATATCACCGACCTGTCCTTGATAGTTACTTCTGATAAATATCTTCTAAGGTTGATACAATCCCATAGATGTTTCTTACAACAAACCAACTGCCAGAAGCGATTATATAATTTACTGTTGATATGTCTGTCGTCCAGATTGTTAAATCGTGATAAGCTTAATGATGGGCTGTGTATTTGCACGTCACTTCCACGTTATCTCTGAAATGACCGACTGTTTTAACACTATCAGACATATTTACCGTCTGGTTGGAAGTCGTTATGTAATCTACTAGGGACAGACAGCTTAATACGCGTCTATTGCTGGCGATTAACCAAACAAGTCAAGGTGGCTGTTAAAGGGGGAAATGTGTTATATAGTTATTTTTGTAGAGCTGATCATGCTATATACACGAATGCAAATGGGCAGTTACTCAGGAACAAACTTGATAGACAAAAAAACATGAGCCGGCAAGTTGGCAGGCCCACAGCAGACATGGTGACATGTTTATTTTTCATCAAAATTGGCTTCACCAATCAATAAAATATGTGGCATTGAAGTATGTTTCAATAGTGTAGTTCTTCACAATAAATCGTCCGTCCATACGTGGCAGTATAATAAAGATACAATTCTCTCCTCTCCTTCAATCCTGGCCGTTGTGTCTAGAGGTTCATGTAGATCACGAGAACCCAAGCAATGCGGCAGAAATAACTTAGATGCATTATTCGTAATAAAAATACTCCCTGGACATGGTAGTAACTTTAGGGCAAGTTAAGGTACCATCCGGCATAATACAAATACGTGGCGGCCTCTGAGATAACAAGGCCACAATAAAATCAGGATCAAAGTCTCCAAAATCTTTGGAGCTTGAAAAAATGTACGTCTACTCCGGACGACTTCAAAAATTCGAAAGGCCAAGACGGCTGACCGTTAGAATGCAAAACACGTGATACATTATGTCATTAGTGACCGGTGACGTAGTGAAATATGCGGCGTTCAATATAAGTGAACAATCGTACTTAAAAAATTACTTTCACTACAGACAGCTATATTTCCTCAAATCAATGGATTTGCGTGTAGCAACGTATTGTAACATTTTGATTCTAGCCTTAACAGTGACATTGTTTCCATTTTTTTCTAAGCGCGGCAGTCACAAAGGAAAATAAACAGGTCTGAGAGGAAACGAGACGGCAAAGTACTTGGGGTCATCATCCGGCAAGGTAAAGATAATATCGCTAGATGAAGGCGAATTGTAAGATAATGAGCGGATGGAAGAAAAAAAGAGAATGACGCAGTGCATGGAAGCAAGGATGGTCGCAGGAAAATGTATCGAATGAATATATGACTCGTCACAATGGGTAATTACATACCAGACTGTTTATATGTACAGTACTTGCTTTTTCTGTATGTTAGTTGGGGAATCTGTCAGTTTACAAATAAAAGCGGTAACAATTAATTACACAGTGCAGACAGAAAACGAAGATTACCAGCACTGAATGTAAAGATAACTAGTACTGACAAGAAACAGCAGCACTTGATGGGATGTCCAAGGAAAGCAGCAAATAAAATACAGAAAGAACAAGTGATCAATGAAGAGATCAGAGACAACATTGGAACCCCAGCTGCGAAGAAAAATTTTGAGAAAGAAATCACAAGTTGATGTGGACGTTTTGTGAGAATGACTCCCAATATAATTTGCCCCCATAACCCAAGACCAGGAAAAAGAGTGCAGACGGGGATAAGATGGATCGAAGAGGTAACTGATAACGTAACGAAATACAACGTGACAGCACACCACACTACATCGCAGTTCGGGTGAAGGACAGGAAAACAATCAATCCAGTCGGCTACAGCTAATGGCGTAGCAATATATAAAATACAAAAGACATTGTTTTCCATGTTGTTTCTGCCCCATTGGGTATTGGTCTTTCCCTGTGATTCTGGCATGAATCCATGTTATAAGGATTAATAATTTATGACTGCAAATACTGTCGTATGCTATCATGTTTGATCCGGAACCATTGTTCGTGAGAAGAAGCCCCTGTGGTACCACTTTGTTGTTGTTTGGTAACGAGACCTATTCTGGTATTGTTCTAACAATGTTACAAGTCTTGTCATGTGTTGCGAGGTCTCTATGGATGTTGTCAACAGCGTTTTCTGGACAGTGATGTATGTATTTGATAACTGCGTACAGTCAATGAGACATACATTTCCTGATAATTTACAATATACTGCTCAAAAAAAGTTAAAGGCCACTTTCAATTTTTAGGTCATTTCAACTAAGCTGTTTTTTTTTAAACCTGAACACTCAGTCAAAAAAGTTTTGCTGCATTTTGTTGCATGCTTAAACAATGTTTGTTAATCTGACAATAAATCAAATCTGTGTTACGTGTGTGTACCTCCAAGGTCAATCAAATGCACGTGGTGGAAAGGGAAATAATGCATGTTTGAAAATGCTTCCTATGGAAAGCCTGTTGATAACATTGCTGAAATTTGCTTTTCACGTGCAAGTCGTGACTATGGTGAACACATTTCACCCACTTTTCGGAAGGAACGGGCAATGGGTATGTTTGTAACATTTACCATTTTAGCCATGGCTCAGCGTGTTTTGCCGTCTTGTGGTAGACCTTGGACGTCCTGACCTGCGTTGTTCTGCGACACTGCCGGTTGCATTATAACGATCACGCAGAGTTTGTATGACAGAGTGGGCAACTCCTAATCTCCTAGCAACTTCTCGCAGCCCTGCATCATCCTGCAGCCATGCCATCGCTCTCCATCTGTCAACATTGGTCAAGCGTCTTAGCTGAGCCATGGCTAAAATGGTAAATGTTACAAACATACCCATTGCCCGTTCCTTCCGAAAAGTTGGTGAAATGTGTTCACCATAGTCACGACTTGCACGTGAAAAGCAAATTTCAGCAATGTTATCAACAGGCTTTGCCATAGGAAGCATTTTCAAACATGCATTATTTCCCTTTCCACCACGTGCATTTGATTGACCTTGGAGGTACACACACGTAACACAGATTTGATTTATTGTCAGATTAACAAACATTGTTTAAGCATGCAACAAAATGCAGCAAAACTTTTTTGACTGAGTGTTCAGGTTAAAAAAAAAAAACAGCTTAGTTGAAATGACCTAAAAATTGAAAGTGGCCTTTAACTTTTTTTGAGCAGTATATATTCTACTGAGCTTACATGTTCGGTGACCTCTTTGTTCTGTTACCTAATGTGTTTATGTACTGAGTACAAGCAGGCGTGAGAGAACTCAGATTACAGATTAATTCAGCTAGAAATGTCAGATAGCGCTAATGTACCAATTAGTAAGAGGTGAATTGGTTTTTTTTTTATATACAGGTCCTACGAGAGAGAGAGAGAGAGAGAGAGAGAGAGAGAGAGAGAGATTTTGGCGCAAACCACACCTCATGGAAAAAAAGGGGAGTGGGAAGGTCACCTCATTCAAGGAGCATGATCCTCCACTTTTTTCTCACCGTAAAGAGTTTCCTATCATAGTTGCATGGTCAAACCAGTGACAATCGGGAAAAGACCGATTGATTTTTGGAAAGATAGATGACACTGGGAAAAACTAGAAACCGGCTGACAGCGTTAGCACCCCGTAAGCTGTATACAATTGCTACAGGACCCAAAAACGATAGATGCCCCCAGGATTCACCGAAAAAAAGGGGGGGGGGGGATGATGAATCCACAGGCGCCTCATTGGAATCGACCAGACCCGTTACACGGACTTCGAGCTCTGAACAACGGCTGGAATTTCCATGTGCCTGTGGTAGGAAATTCTCTACTCAGAGAGGAATGAAAATCCACAGAACGAAAAAGGGGTGTGGGAGTTCATCAGGGGGAGATCAACAGCGCTCTGTCTCGACGGATACGACGTTAGAAGAACGCAGCCAGGAGTCAATCCACAGTGCTGAGTACATTCAAGTTGATCTGCCTGATGATGATCTCACACACTTCTTGGACGGGAAGAGAGATGCAATCAAGTTTCCACCTGCCAGTGCAAAAGGGCTTTGGGAACAGCTGGACGAAGCCTTGGCAAAAGAATTGGATAACAACCTGAAGCAGATAACTGTGGAGAAGAAGCTGGAAATCTTCGGCGACATAATATATCTGCACTGTCGCAAAGTGTTCGGAGTCAGGGAGGCAAGGGAAAGTAACCCACCGCGAAAAAGTAGAAGACAAATTAAAATAGAAGAAATCAGGAAACAGAAGAAACATGCCCGAAAACTGTTCAAGAGCGCAGTTTCCACAGAGAAGGAAGGGTTACGACTGGTTTGGGAGCACCTGAAAGGCCAACATAATGCCCTTTGTAGAGCAGAAAGGTTGTGCAGGAAGAGAAGGAAGACTCGAAGGGATAGGGAAAGATTCTTCAGGGAGCCCTTCAAGTTTGCCAAAGTGTTAAAGTACTGTCCGCCCGTTCGTTTATTCCCGTGTATTAAAAGAGTTTGTCTGCATTTGATATATGTATACCATCATTATTCCCATATGTGTCTATATGAATGTTAGAACATTGGTATACAACAAAAGTGTCACGCGAATGTTTTGTTCGTGGGTGTGCCAAAAACTGCACTGTATCGTCCCTGTATTATTTATGCAGTGTTCTCTCACAAGGGATCACGAATTAGTAATGTCTCAGATATGCCCAACAGCTCAACTATAACCAGGTAAGAAGCCAATGCTGTTCCGGTAAATTAACAACACAGTTTAATGAAAACTCATGATCCATGAGACATGATGAACCGTCCTTAGTTAATGTCATTCTGTCTATTCGTAACATAGTGTTATACTCCTTGACGGTAATACATTGTTGCTTATTAGTCCCAATACTTCTATACATCTCTATGTATTGATTATATCCGTGCCCTTCTCCCGTACCTTCTGTTCAAACTCATTTAACTTCATTAACATGAAGTTCCCCAAAAGTCAGTACACATTAGCGACAGAGCAGGCAGGATCTTTAAGACTCCGATTTTTACGGTGTATAGACCTGCCAGTCTAAAAAATGTATAAGCATCACATTATACAGTATTAATAATACTCATCCTGGTATACATTCACATTCATGGCACGAATCAATATAACTCTTTTCTACGGGTTTTCAAGCAAACCAGCACACACAAGGCTGTTCGCGTCTTGTTTATTTCTTGGGTCCATTTTTGTTCTCCACGTCATTGTTTCAATACCCAAAAAACTCCTACGTCATCCTTTTTTTTTACTGCGCGCAATAATAATGCACCTAAGTGTACTATTCACATATCTTCAAATATTTTACCTCTCTAGTATCAATAATACTAGAACCAAAACTTATATAATATGGTTACATCTAATAGGATTACCTATCCATAGGAAAATGATTGCAATAATGTGTACCTCACCAATACAGAGTACACTGCAAATCCCATATCTGTTTATTCCTGATCCAACCCCAAAAAATAGCAAATACATGCATACATTGGTTACAAATTACTTATGTCAATGCCCCTAGGAACCTCTATAATATACACGCAAAAATACGCTATAGAATATCATTGCCGTACAGTCATATTATAGTACACTGTATGTGCACCTTACACCATAAATACCAAATTGGGTTCCGGATAACACTAATAAAAATTCAATGTCCCAATTACATCACCACTACTGTTGACCATGGACTAACTGTCATTAAAAACTTGTGTACTGTCTTCCTGAGGGCACCTCGACAGTACGTCTGCAACCACATTGTCGGACCCTCGAATTGCTTGAATAGTATAATTATACGGCTGCATCAGAATCGAATAACGGGCTGCTCGGGCGCATTTATGGTTCTTCGTCTTTAAATACGCCAAAGCTTTCTGATCTGACTGTATTACGAAAGTTACACCTAACAGATACTTCTCTAATTTGGTTACTGCCCATACCACTGCGAGAAGTTCCTTTTCCAACACCGAATAATTCATTTCCGCCTTGTTTAACTTTCTCGAAATGTACGTGATCGGATGCAGATGTCCATCAAATTGTTGAAGCAACACAGCACCAACGCCCTTGGACGAAGCGTCTGTTCGAAGAGTATAAAGATTATTAAGCCTGGGTAGTTTTAAAATCGGTGGGGATGAAAATAAATCCTTAATTTTAAGAAAAGCAGCATTGCATTCTGGAGTCCACCTAATTACATTAGGAGCCCCTTTCCTAAGTAGAGTGGACAGATCTGATGTAATTGAAGATAAGTTAGGAATAAATTTACCATAATATTGCACTAGTCCTAACACACTACGGACTTGTTTTTTTGTCCTAGGAATGGAAAGATTTAGAATCTTGGAAACATTCTGCTCCAAAGTTTGAAGATTCCCATGACCAATCCTATGACCTAGAAAAGTAATCTCAGAGAATCCAATATACACCTTAGATGGTCTAGCAGATAACCCAGCAGATCTGAGCGTGGACAATAGAGAGTGTAAACCGTGAAAGTGTTCTTCCCAAGTGTTGCTAAACAAACAAATATCATCTATCTCCGAGATTATATCTTGTCTATGCGAGAACAGAATTCTCATCATTCTAGTGAACGTAGCAGGTGCGTTCATCAGTCCAAAACACATAAAATTGAACTGGAACAACCCTCTGGGAGTAGCAAAAGCCGTAAAATGTTTACATCTTTCCTCCAACGGAACCTGCCAATAACCTTTTGACAGATCGAACTTACTGAAATATACTGCATCTGCTAATTTTGGTAAAAGATCATCCAATAATGGTAACGGTTCGGCGTCAAAAATTGTGACCTGATTTAATTTTCTAAAATCAATGCAGAGCCGAATGTTATTGTCTTTTTTTCTTATTACAACCATGGGAAAAGCAAAATTACTTTGAGAAGAACTGATTATACCTAATTGCAGCATGTCATCTATTTCTTTGTTTACTTTGTCTTGAAAGTGTAATGGTATCGGGTATGGACGCACTCTAATAGCCTTTTCATCATTTAAAATGATGTCATGTGTGATGACATTTGTTTTGCCTGGTATGTCTGTAAGTACATCATGAAACGAATGTAATAATTCGGATACATGTGTTTTGTTTTCAAGTGTAAGATTCGGACAGATTGTCACGTCCTCCCAAGTTTCGGTAGATTGAACCGGTAGACTAGGAAACGTCATTGATACAGCTGGGAAAGAAGATTCTTCTTCCTGAATAACTGATAAAGACGCCCAGCTCGTTGGATGTGAACCTACATTATCAACAGCGTGAAAGACTGCCTGAAGATGTTCAGGTCTTGAGTGAAACTCTTTCAACATGTTAATGTGAAAAATCTTTCTTTGTCCCTTAACATCAAGGACATAATCGACATCTGAAATACGTGACAGAATCTTGAATGGACCACACCAAGTTATCAGTAGTCGATTCTGTTTGCTCGGTAAAAGCACGAACGCTTCGTCGCCTGGTACAAGAAGACGAAGACGTCTTGAGTGATTCTGTAACATACGAGCTTTTTCTTTAGCTCTCTCCGATGCATCTGTTGCCAGCTGACATGCATCCATGATTTTTTTTCCTAAGATTTACAACATACTCGTAAGACGATTGAGTTTCTTGCGACAAGGAAGAATCAATCAACAAGTCTTTGATTAAAGATAATGGACCTCTGGGCTGAGCACCAAATACAAGTTGAAATGGACTGAAACCTGTATGCTCATTCGGTATTTCACGATATGCAAAAAGTACCGCTGGTAAAACTCGGTCCCACTCTTTAGGAAAATCGATTGTAATCTTTCCTAACATCTGTTTTATTGATCGATTTAAACGCTCCACCATCCCGTTTGAGGCGGCGTGATATACGGAACTCAGTGATCTGTCTATATGAAACATTGCCATAACCTCAGTCATTGCACCTGACACAAACTGAGAACCTCTGTCCGACAACAGTTTTCTCGGAAATCCGATTCTAGTAAAGATATGAAACAAAGCATCAGCCACATCCTGCGTAGTAATGTTCTTGAGTGGTATGGCCTCTGGCCAACGCGTGCACAAATCTATACAAGTTAATACATATCTATGTCCTCTCGATGACATTATAGGCAGTGGGCCAATAATGTCCACGGCCATCTTCTCAAATGGACGCACCGGAATATCGGCTGCTTGAATTGGAGCCAAATGACGTGCCCCTCTAGACTTCACCTCCTGACAAGTAACACAAGAACGGCAAAACATCGCAATGTCTTTCGACATTCCCGGCCAGAAAAAAGATGCCAGAATTCTAGATCTAGTACGAGAGTATCCCATGTGACCTGCACAACGGGAATCGTGAGCATGACTCAAGATATAGGATCTCATTACCTTAGGCACCATGATCTGAGTAGTAATATGACAAGATTTACTATCTCTGAATCTTCGCACTAATATGTCATTTACGATAGTATACCATTGTTTGTGAGAAGTATGACCATTCGTATCATCCTGTTGGACTAAACTAAAAAATTTCTTTAATGAAACATCACTGTTTTGTAAAGTAGAAAAAACTTCCTTGTTGATGTTACTGTGTAACACATCATCATTAACTAGTGGCACAACATTATGTTGAGACTGCTCCTGTGCTCGAGTAACCACAACATTAGCACTGTGTACGTGTTCTCGTTCCCAATCATTTATTTGCTCAAGAGTACACTCTTTAAAACCGTGAATGCGACCAAGAACTAAATCGCAAACTGGATTCGGCAACAAACATACTTTTATTTGTCCCGTAAAAAATGGCGTCGCGATATGAACCACCGCAGTTTGAAATTTCTCAATTCTACCACCAAACGTAATGCACTTAACCCATGTGCCTTTACAACAAGAAGGATCAACCAAACATTGTCGCACGCCTACCGTCGTGCAACCTGAATCCTTTAATAAAGTTACTGGCATGCCATTAAGTAAGCCCTTGTGAAACTCTAAAGACCCGGTTCCTTCATGAGCTGACATAGCAGGTAACGCCGGCAATGGGTGTCCACATCTCAGTCTGGATACCACGTCAGGCTGAAATAGATTCTTGCATTCCAAACATGTTTCAGCATTATTAAAATCAAATGACGCACACGCATTTGCTTGATTAACAGTATTATTGTTATCTGCGACATTATTTTCCGACATTTGAACGGAATTACCATGGTAAGCAGATCGATTATAACTATTTGACCGAAATGCCCTGTCATTTTGTTGTCTATTGTTATACAAATGTCTATTATTATTCTGCGAGTAACGTGCTTTATTGTAACTGTAAAAGTTAGGAGTGTTTCGTTGCCATTCATTCTGTCTCTGTTTCCCAAATCAACCTGTTGACCAGTTCCAAAATGATTGTTATTCCATCTTCTGCCAGCTGGTGAATCTTTTCTATTTCCACCTTCAAAATGAGAAAAATTTCTTTGATAATTATTATTTCGATCTGAACTGGCACTTCTATGACGAAACCTATCTCTGTCACCACTATTCGATCTAAATTTTCCTTGTCTGTTATTTACAGTAGCAACACCCGCTGACTGTAACGATTCATGTAATTTAGTGTTTCTGACATTCAAGTTCGGATGAGCAACTGAAAACTGGCGCCCTAGGGTCTCAACTTCCGATAACGATTTAGGATTCCGCTCCTGTAAAAATGCCAAAAACTTATCACTTACTGAGGATAATACCTTATCCCGTAATATTAAATCGGCAAGATCTTCAAAATTCCGTTGTACCTTTTCAAGTTCGATCCAACGATTGAAAGTTAAACGAATATCCGAAATGAATTGTGAGAACTCTTTTCCTGTTTCCGGCAACAACTCTTTAAAACGCCTTCTATAACCTTCAGCTGTAAGCTGATATTTTTTTAATAGCGTAGCTCTAGCTTCCTCATAGTTTTGACTATCGCCTTCTAACGAAGCGACTGCACTTAACGCCTCTCCTGATAAAAAATTCATCAGTTTGCTACACCACTTACTTTTATCAATTTTATATTCTGTGCATACCAATTGGAATCTTGACAAGAAGAACGTAATATCGTCGACCCCTGGTTTAAACATTGGCAGATGAATTTTAATGTCACCTTTCTGCCCATCATTCTGAGTATGTGATTGACAAGTAGCATTTCCATTTTGCAACTTCTGCCTTTCAATTTCCAATAGCATCATTTTCTCTTCATATTGTCTCCTTTTCTCATTCTCTTCCATCTCCAAGAGTTTAATTCTCTCTTCGTCTTGCCTCCTTTTTTCATTATCTTCCATTTCCAAGTGTTTAATTCTCTCTTCGTCTTGCCTCCTTTTTTCATTATCTTCCATTTCCAACCGTTTCATACGTTCCTGGTTGGCTAATTCTCTATCTTTTAATTCTAACTGACGTTTCTCTCTTTCCTGCGCCTCTTTATATTCTGTTTGAGCAAACTCTTGTAATTTGTCTCCTGATAAACCAAGAATTTTACCCTGTTTAATAAAGTATTCCGCCGTCGACATTTCAGAATCTGAATTAATATATTTAATTCATCAAATAAACTGTAGTATTCCAATTAGTATCCTATATTCGTCACCTTATCGATACTCATTACTGGAGATTAATCATCTTTTATTTAATAAAATATGCAGCTATAAATCAATCAACTAAGAAATTATACAAGATAATATTACTACTGAAAACATAATGGTCCATGAAGAGAATTAATTACATAGAAATATACACGTTAGCAATGACCATCACCGCACCTAAACAATTAAAGAAGAGATAATATCATAAAGAACCACGGCGTCAACACAAAAATCTACGACATTTCAGCAGCCCCAAAGAAACTGGCTATAAGCCTTTGCGATTCATCGACCTGAAATCAACCTAGGAAAACACCCCAGGACATCTATGAAGAAGAACAAGCATCTTACGAGTTAAAATGACAAAGAAAGGGGCTCACTAATAATAACCAGGGTACTGACACCATAATAACAATATCTACTTATCTGCGGGAATCCCAATACTCCTCGTACATATTTCGATCCAACACAGGTTATGAAATTCATACAGCTGAATTCAAGGTGAGCAATTCTCCAAAACAAACAGTAATTTGCTCTGGTTGAAAGTATCTGTTACCGAATGACGTCACTCAATGTAACCTCCGCAGGTACACAGCAAGACTAGAAAATGGAAATCGAAAACTGTAGCATCATTCCCCGGTACAACTATGATACTTCTCTGGAGACTTGAGTATGTACATCACACGAACGTTGACCTTCCAAGTCAAGGTTACGACTTTGACATAACGATCGATTGATTGAGCATGCAACAAGTGTCATTGTTCCAATATGCGTGGCAATTAATTGAGCTCCAAATATCTGAATTTTAATAGAACGGGAATGTACATTATAATGGCCACCATGTTAAAGTACTGTCCGCCCGTTCGTTTATTCCCGTGTATTAAAAGAGTTTGTCTGCATTTGATATATGTATACCATCATTATTCCCATATGTGTCTATATGAATGTTAGAACATTGGTATACAACAAAAGTGTCACGCGAATGTTTTGTTCGTGGGTGTGCCAAAAACTGCACTGTATCGTCCCTGTATTATTTATGCAGTGTTCTCTCACAAGGGATCACGAATTAGTAATGTCTCAGATATGCCCAACAGCTCAACTATAACCAGGTAAGAAGCCAATGCTGTTCCGGTAAATTAACAACACAGTTTAATGAAAACTCATGGATCATGAGACATGATGAACCGTCCTTAGTTAATGTCATTCTGTCTATTCGTAACATAGTGTTATACTCCTTGACGGTAATACATTGTTGCTTATTAGTCCCAATACTTCTATACATCTCTATGTATTGATTATATCCGTGCCCTTCTCCCTCTACCTTCTGTTCAAACTCATTTAACTTCATTAACATGAAGTTCCCCAAAAGTCAGTACACATTAGCGACAGAGCAGGCAGGATCTTTAAGACTCCGATTTTTACGGTGTATAGACCTGCCAGTCTAAAAAATGTATAAGCATCACATTATACAGTATTAATAGTACTCATCCTGGTATACATTCCCATTCATGGCACGAATCAATATAACCCTTTTCTACGGGTTTTCAAGCAAACCAGCACACACAAGGCTGTTCGCGTCTTGTTTATTTCTTGGGTCCATTTTTGTTCTCCACGTCATTGTTTCAATACCCAAAAAACTCCTACGTCATCCTTTTTTTTTACTGCGCGCAATAATAATGCACATAAGTGTACTATTCACATATCTTCAAATATTTTCCCCAAACTCAACTCAGCGCTCTTTGATGCGCAACACCAGAATGTTGTAAAAACCATACGCAACACAAAGAACTGTTTGAGCAGCCACGGTCGGGTACGCTAAACATCAGGAAAGAAGACCTGGAAGAACACCTTAGAATGACATATTCAGATGGTCGCAAAGATGAGCCGCTCAGCAGCATGGCAGGCCTTAAATGGCCGAGTAAGCCAGGAGCTGAATTTAACACCAAGCTCCAAACAGTGCAGGAAGTAGAAAGCATTGTCCAGAAAGCTCAGTGCAAATCAGCTCCAGGTCCAAATGGTGTTACATATGTGGTGTATAAGAGATGCCCTGAGGTGCTCAAACGACTGCTCCGTTTACTGAAGAATGCGTGGAAAACCCAGCTTGTAAGCAAGGAATGGAGAAAGGCGAACGGAGTTTACATCCCGAAGGAACAAAATTCCACAGACATCAATCAGTTCAGGCCAATCTCACTACTTAATGTGGAAGGGAAGGTATTCTTCTCAGTGATGGCGAAAAGGCTTACTACATACCTCCTGGCAAATGTTACATTGACACTACCATTCAGAAAGGAGGTATCCCAGGTACACCACAATGATCTGGGAAGCAATCCAAAAGGTGACGTCTGACAAAACAAACCTCCATGTAATCTGGTTGGATCTAACAAATGCTTATGGATCCGTTCCACACCAGATGTTGTGGCAGGCCCTAGAAATGTATCATGTTCCCCAAGAGATTGCAGCAATGCTAAAGCTGGATTTCGCAGGGTTTTCTGTCAGATTTTCAACCAGAGAGTACACAACGAAGTGGATTGGCCTTGAAGTTGGAATTGCGATGGGATGTACCATCTCTCCGATACTATTCGTGATGGCTATGCAGGTAATCCTCAATGCGGCTGAAGGAATGGCTATAGGCCCAAAGCTCGGTAGAATGTGTCACATGCCACCGCTCAAAGCATTCATGGATGACACAACAATTCTGACATCAGATGAACATCAGGCCCGGAGGATGTTAGCACGCCTGGATGAACTAGTCAGCTGGTGCAGAATGAGCTTCAAATCCAAGAAGTCGAGAAGCCTATCAGCCAGGAAAGGGAAGATAGCAGAGGTCATATTCATGGTTTCCAACCAAAGAATCCCGACTGTCATTGAGGAACCTGTTAAAAGTCTTGGCAGGGTGTACGATGCCTCATTAAAAGACTCGAAGGCAGTGTAACAGACAATAGAAATGGCAAACAGAGGACTACAGATCATAGACCAAAGCAGACTCCTGGGAAAGTTCAAACTGTGGTGCCTCCAGTTCATGTTGATACCGAAGTTGCTGTGGCCACTGCTTATATATGAAATAAGCACAAGTACAGTGGAAGCTATAGAGCAGAAGGTCAACAAGTTCATGAGGAAATGGCTAGGGGTACCACCAGGTCTGTCAGATGTAGCACTGTACTGCAAAAAATCAAAACTTCTGCTTCCCTTCAAGTCAGTTGTTGAAGAGTACAAAGTTGGAAAGGCAAGGCTTGCAATGATGCTACGCGAGTCAGCTTATGACGTGGTCAAGTCCATTCCGCCCACACTGAAAACAGGAAGGAAGTGGAGAGTGGAAGAAGTTGTTAATGCTGCCCAAGAGTCGCTCAAACTGAGGGAGGTAATCGGATACACACAAACGAGTAGACGGGGATTTGGTCATGGACATCCGCTGGTGGTCCAAGGCATCAGACAGGGAGCGCAGAGACGTGGTAGGTCAGGAGATACAAGGAGCTGAGAATGATAAGAGGTTGCAAAAAGCAGTGCAGCAGGTCTGTAGCGTGAGGTTTTTATTGGCTCTAGGATCAGTATAATATTGACAAATACAGAAATAGAAGTTCTGCAGGAAAATGGTGAAGTCCCAGTGTACGAGAGAACTACTGGTATCAGAAATTAGTTACGAATGTGAATGATCTGATCTCGAAAAAAATTAGTACGGTGGAGACAGTCATAAATTGCCACCCCGCTGTGTAACTAACTGTGTTATTAAAACAAGGAAACATATTTCACTTAACAATTATAAAATTGACAAGTCGTTCAAATACAATTTCCTTATTTATTAAGTATATACACTATCTACTCTTGTGCTGAAGGGTGGATGTTGAAAAATGGAATGCAATGGATTTGTAAGTTTACAAATGATTTACACACACACACACACACACACACACACACACACACACACACACACACACACACACACACACACACACACACACACACACACACACACACACACACACACACACACACTTACTTACTTACTTACTTACTTACTTACTTAGTCGTTCCCCTTCTACCGTGAGGTGTAGAGGTTTGGAAGAGAGAGCGCCAGACCATTCTATCAGCTGTCTTCTTCCTGGCCTGGTTCCATTCTAGTCCTCGGTCCTTCAAAGATTGTCTAATGTTGTTCTCCCAGCGGACTCTGGGTCGTCCTGGAGGTCTGGATCCCTGGCTCTTTGTTTCCCATGCTTGTCGTGGTAGCCGATCTTCTCCCATTCTGCAGACATGGCCAAACCATCTTATTTGGGACTGTTCTATTTGGGTCTGCAGCGGATGGGATTTTAGGCCTTGACGGATCGTCTGGTTGCGGACCATGTCTCTTCTTGTTACTTCAACCACTTTCCTCAGATACCTCATTTCTGAGGTTTGGATCTGGCTTTTGTGGGTTGTAGTCATTGCCCACGACTCGCATCCATATGTCAAGACTGGGACATAGGTGGAGCGGTATACAGCCATCTTCGTTTTCTTACCAACCTCTTTCTTGCTGAGGAATCCACGATTTATGGCCTGAAAAAGTCTCCCAGCCGCTGCTTTTCGAGTGGCCAACTCTTCTTTGATGCCTCCCTTTCGGTCTATAATAGCTCCGAGATATTTAAAGTGGTCGACCTGCTCCAGGACCTGTTCTCCCAACTTAATCTGATGTCACACACACACACACACATATATATATTACAAGTGCTGTACTGGCTGGTTAAAATATATCCTAACAATATTGTTGTGTTCTGATACATTCATAGTAAAACAAAAACTAAAGTTATATTAAATATATACAGACGTAGGCTATTTTCTGTTTCAGATTGGAGTTATATGAGACAAGGACTGTTTGGTTATATTTCAGGTTGGAGTTATATGAGACAATAGATTGGAGTTATATGAGTCATAACAAGGACTGTTTTGGTTATATTTCAGGTTGGAGTTATATGAGTCCTATAGTGCGTTTCAAAAAGGTCGGTCGACGATTGACTTCAAATATCTCCATATTCCTTGCACTGATAAACATGATTTTTTTGCATGTGGTCTTATATTTTCAATGTCCCAACGTTTTCATAAAATTCAATGTTGCAGGTAGTGTTCTTTTCTTGCAACGGCTATTTCCTTTGATCTTTTTTAACGAAGTAATTATTTTGTCGTGGAAGAAAATAATTTACCGTAAATGAAGGAAGTTGCATATTTTCGGCATAGGCGTCTATACAATTCGAATGCTAGAGGGGTTTGTTAACTGAATACTACGTGAACTGAATACTACGTGAGGTCCTTTTTTATTTCTTCGAAATATTTGAGAGAAAAATAACGCCTATTCGTTGTAAACGTTACTTTTTATAATAAAACGTGAATGGATGCATGAAGAGGTGAAAGTACTGTGTATGTTAAAAATAGTAGTGAAATCGCGGAGATAAAAAGGAAATGAATTGGTTTACATATACACATAGATGGAGGAGAAAACATATAAAACAAATAAGGTATTTACACCCTTATTCTGAGTCAGACGAGTCTATCATATTGATGACTATTCTCGGCTGAACGAACGACAGTCCATCTTTTTTCCAATAGTCATTTTTCTCTTTTAAGACATGGTCTTCACATTTACATCAATAATCTTTGTCTATCTGCGAGAGGGCGGCATAGGTTATTTCTTTCATATTGCATAGTTTGAAAGTTATATTTTCAGCTGCCACCTGTCCTTTAACTTTTGCCCAAACGAGTTCAATTGGGTTTAAATGTGAATGATAAGGTGGTAGTCTCAAACACGTATGACCATGCTGTTGAATCAACTTGTCTATATGGAATATCTTGGTCTTTTGTGATTTCTTAACAAGGGACAGTAATTCAGGTTTCAGAAACCCCTCGTTAAATGGAATGTCTTCTTTTCTGAGCCAAATCTTTATAGCATCTTTTGTACTCGAAGATGTCGGGATTTTGTCTTCTTCTGCCACAGCGTTGTGGTATGATGCGTTGTCCATTATCAGACAGGATGGTCTGTATAGGGACGGAAGAATAGTATTTTCAATCCACTCTCTAAATATGTTACCGTTCATCTCGGTATGATAGTCCCGGTTGTCCGTATAATTGGAAGTGAAAATAAGTTCAGCATTTTTCACTAGCCCATTATGTCTACTGCCTGCATGTGCCATTATCAGACGTTGTCCTTTTCCACTGGGTACACATCTTTCAATCGTTCCATCTGATAACTGCCATTCCTTTTCACTTGTGTGGTGAGCATTAATCCAAGTTTCATCCACATACACAATATCATAATCTTGATTACGCATTTCCCGTACTTCACGTAAATATTTACTTCTCATAGATACTAAGTGCGGCTTCTCGCAGATGACGTTTCTTCCACTAGCGTACTTCCTAAACGTAAAGCCAATGCTTCGAACAGTTCTCCATAATGTTGATTTCGACACATCAATGTCATTGTGTGTTCTCAGCCGAATTTTCCGTTTTCTTAGTGTCACAGTTTCTTTGGAATTGAACATTCTACAAATCTCTCTTCTAATCACATCCCTGTCAGAACTGTCTACTACTTCCTTTCTTCCTTGCGTCCTGGTATTGATTGAACTGAAAATTCCATAAGCTTTGAGTAATTGATGAAATGGGCGTTTACTTAAACCCAAAGCGTGAATAGTTCTCTTTTCAGGATTTGAGAGACTTCGATACAGTTTACCACGCTTAGCTTCTCTGCAGAAATATTTATACATCTTCACTGCCATTGTATGCAGTGTAAGGAACTTGACTTTTATACCCATTGTATTATAGACCTAGAATACCGCAAGATACGCCTATGCACTGAAATACACAATCAGTAGAACGGTAACTGAACTTACCGGAAGGACCAATGTAATGTTCAAAACAGTGCGGTAGTGCGCTGAAACATGGGGAAACTCACGTGAAATGCGTTCAAGATGTTAAATCGAAATAGCTCACAAATATGAAGGGGTAAGCCCTCTCAAAACACGGTTGGACTAGGAGGTGGTCGATTTTGTATACTTTAAATAAAGACAATTTAAAACCATAAGTTTGTTAGCGAGGAAAAAAATGTCCCCCTCGGGACATAGCGATCATTAGGTCTTATGCAAAGTTGCAACAATTACGATCAAGTGGTTGCAGAGATATTGAATATTAAACAGCGACAAACATTGTGAAACGCACTATAACAAGGACTGTTTTGGTTATATTTCAGGTTGGTTTTCGTCTTCATCAATCATATCAGGAAATACAATCATTATACCTAATTCCCCAAGATACAATCAGTATACCTGATACATTCATAGTGTAACAAAATATATTAAATATATACAGGTGTAGGTAGTATACATGACACACAACAAATACAAACATTATATATCTGCTGTAGGCCTATTCTCCTACAAGTTTATAGTAAGTATACCTACCCTCTAAGATTAATACAAGCCATATTTGGACTCGACTTTAGTGAAGCAAGAGTGCCCGGTCACGCAGGTAAGCAATAAATCAATGTTGATAGCTTTCTCTTTCCCCAGTCGGTCGTGCTGGCCTTCGTGTATGTGTGTGTTTTTTGTTTTTTTTTGAATAAAATGCGCCCGTTTATATAGGTAGACGCAAGGAATCTGCCAGTGCGTAAGAAAGCCTTTAGATTGGTTCTCGGCGGTTTGGTACATTCCGTGACCGAGTCCCGAACACCAGGGCTTATGCCTAATTTTATTCTGTCTGCCGCCATCTTGGGGGAACAAGATGGCGTATACTTCGTGTAATTTAATCTGTCCTGTCTCAGAGTCTGTTGAACTTTGATTGGCTGGGGCATATTTGTATCTCGACATAGTGAATTAACAAAGAAGTGGGTTTACACACACGTTTTACGACAAGGTCCAACAAGGCCAATGGACTACATGGGAAGGAGCCCTGCAGAGGTCCTTGACATGGAATGATATATGGCATATGGCACCTCTTAGGCTCAGCTTTGTTGTCAGATCAATATATGACCTGCTGCCGTCGGCCACAAACCTTGTGAAATGGGGAAAGTCGGATGATGAGCAGTGCCCCCTGTGCCAGGGGAGGCAGACACTTGAACACGTGCTGTCAGCGTGTAAGGTGTCGTTAGGGCAAGGGCGATACACTTGGCGCTATAACAAAGTGCTAAATGAGCTTGCTGTGACAATAGACCTGGCAAGGATGAAGGCGAATAGCAAACCCAGGCCGAGCACCGCAAATACATACTTTCTGAGGGCAGGAAAGTCAGCACACCCCAAGTCGATTAAACCTGGTAGCAGTTTACCATCTCTTCTTGACTGTGCAAACGATTGGGAGATGGCGGTAGACCAACCTGGACGAGGGGCATATCCAGAGAGTATCAGAAAATCGCGGAGACGGCCGGATATAGTGCTTCATTCTTCAGCAGCGCTTCAGGTTATACTGATTGAACTGACCGTGCCATTTGAATCCAGATTGGACGAGCAACATTCGTTCAAAGCGGCCAAGTATAATGATCTGGCCGCGGATCTGAGACATGATGAGTTCACTGCAAGGGTCATGGCTGTTGAGGTGGGCGCAAGAGGGCTTGTGGCTGCATCAGTGTATGATTTATTGAAACTGTTGGGGCTGATGGGACAGTCGAGAATAAGGGCACTGAAGAGGCTTAATGAAACTGCCGAAAAGGCATCATGTTGGCTGTGGAACAACCACAACGGGCAATGGAAATCGTGACAGTAAACTCTGCGGTACAGAAAACACCAGGAATTTTTCTAAGTCCACAATACGTTGAGTTTTTTGGTGTACTAGTAAAAGGGCTGTGACTGAGGGGCAACAGGCGGCGTGTATTATAAGAGGTGTTAGGCACAGAATTTCAGTTGCTAGCGCGCAGTGGCTAGCCTCGTCGGCTTCGCGCAGGTGTCTCAGTTTGTGTCCTTAGTTATGATGTGCGACGGAACGAACGGAATAATTTGTCTTCTCTTTGTTACTTTCACAATTGCCTCCACGGCTGGCGAAGCTGTGGATTTTAAAGTTGCTACCATAAGTGAAATGGGTTCATTTTCGATACAAGACAACAGGAGGCTGAGATGCTTGGGAGTCATGACCCAAGTGGGCCCGCCCCCATTAGAGTGTAAAGGAGTATACTGGGCCGAAACACTTGTCGAACGGGGGGACTACTTCTGATGATCAGATTGCCTCCTGTTGTATCGCTCTGTAAAGAGTTTCCTATCATCGGAGTGAGGAGAAAACACAGGGTTTGGATACGACATAATAAAGGAACCCGGCTGACAGCATTAAAAGGTAGTCCCTGTTCAGAAACCCCGGGGTAAGAGAATTAGAGAGAGACCAAAAACAGACGGAGAAGAGAACTGATGAAAGGCATGAAAGGAACCAAGACAACGGCGAAAGACCTTGAATGGATGGTACAGGATATGAGGGCTATTCATGTTTTTGTTGAGGACTTGCGTTCAACTTGACACAGGTTATGGGAACACTAAACTTCTTCAAAACTCCAACAATTTAGTCTGTTGCTTGCCGCATTGTCTTCCTTATTGACCTCTTTGTCTCTATTCTTATATGAGCTTTTAGTGTTCACTGAAGCTTTCTGTTCTTGTATGGGCTTTTCCGCCAACCATTGTTTTCACGCCTTTTTTTAATTATTTCAATGGGGGTTTTATCCGGCATCTTGTGTAACCTTCGCCTGTGTATGTGTGTGTGTGTTTTTTTTTTTAAACAGGGGCCCAACAGGGAGCAAAAAACAGTAATACTGTAGCCTGTTAGGAATGTCCTAAAGACAAGTAAAGTGGGTTTAGCCTGAGGTCGGCTCAGTGGCGTAACTACAATGTAATTAAGTGAGGCCCCAGCTTATAGAATAGGATCACTAACCATAATCTATTATAGGGTAAATATTTATTTTGTCATCATCAGTGTTCTTCACCTCCAAATGGAGCATGCGCCTTCAATAAATCTGTCATATGCTCCTATTCCGTGCCATCCGCATGTAGTGGTTTTGATGGTATTGTCTGATTGTGATATTACTTATTGTTATGCCTGAGGTCAGCTGTGAAGGCTCCTGAGATAAGTGTAGCTGTAAATTGTCAGAAGGCCCTTCTTGCTACCACTACGACCTCACACCTATCTTTTTTTTACTAATGAATGTGGCTACGTTAAAATTCTAGGGTATTGATATGTAATGTGTTGTGGTGGTTTGCAAACACACACACAGATATTTAACAAGTCTACTAATAGTAATAAAATGTTAAAACACACTGAACTAACTCGAGATGTGTAAAATTTGGATAGTAATTTTCTTTAGTTTTATTTGTTCTGAACCAAGGTTTTATTTTGGTCAGAACATATGAAAGGTTTTGCAATTATGAAAGAAATGCATGAATATGACATAATAAATGAAAGGTGTGTACATATGTATGTTACTAGACTAGTTAATATTACTACTGTTTCTAGTTGTAATCTAATTGGGAGAACACTTAATGGATGTGCGGTTGGGGTGGCCTCATCACTCCCTGTCTATGGCGACTACACATTGTCCAGTTATTTGATGGAAATTTTATGGGTGTGTTAGAAAATAAGTTGAGTTGGTGAATTCTCAGCAGACCAGACGCTCACGTAGCTTGAAGGTGTAGCTCTGGTGCTGAGATCTGGTGGCCCCACCTCTCCGTGCTTGGGGGCAATATCAGGCTGCTCTGCCAAAATATAAACTGCACGGGTCCACTCTTGTATTAGTTAACTCATCATTTGACACCACATTGGTGCCAAATAAAAACTCACAGCTCTGCAATAAAGTATTGGTCATGTGTCAGAATTCCATCCTCTAACCCATTTCTGGACACAACACTACACACAACAACAACACCACATAGACGGGTCAGATCTTTTTGACCATACAACACATCTTACCAAGTTGGTTTCACATAGGATAAGTTCTCCCAGACTACATATTCTGAAATATGTTCATTAGCTTTCTGCCATAGAATAGGATAGGTGATATGTTCCACTGATCTCAACACTTAATCTGTCCTTCATAATCCTTGCTGGAGTTTATGTATTTTATTTGTCTCTAGACCCTGAACTGGGGCGGGGGGTCTAGAGCGAATCCTTACTTGTTGTAAGGGATAGATTTTGATATGGCAGTATCAAATCACTCGAAACATTAAACACATATTAAAATATACAAAGAAATAATTTCAGTCTTACCAGAATTATGAATATAGAACACAGTTAATTGCTAGCAAAACTCAGCTGAGCTGCTGGCTTTAGTATGGCGTCCCTCTAAAGATATCAATTTGCTTCTGGGAATACACCACTATATTATTTACTGTGTCTACTAGGACAACTTATGACGAATGGCAAAAATGCGCGTCTGAGCGCCGATAATATATTCATCTATGGCCAATCACCGCCTTTTTCTTTTCAAATTCAAACCTCCTACCAAAAAGTCATTTCAGTCATACCTCAGTCAAGTATGCCTTATTGTCTGTTGGTCCGTCCGTCTCTACTTGCATTTCACAAAAAACACACTTGTTTTTTGAACAAACTCTGCCTTCCCCTACACAATTTTGCCTTTAAAGTTATTTTTAGCCACAATTCTCCAGCCCATCCCCTCTCTTTCATACCAACTAGATTTTAGCGCTTTGAGTCTCAAGTCTGCAGTTTTTGAAAATTAGGGACATTTTTGTTTCAATGCAGACGCTCGCTGATATGAACAACACAGTCTTTTGTCAATATTTTTCTTATTATCTATCCTTCTGTATAAATGAAAGCATATTATTTCACTGCTCAAGATGGGCCATCCGGCCAGCTAGGTTTTATATTCCTAACATCATTATTAAGAAAAAGTTACTTTTCAAGGTTAGTTGGTTTTGTAATGCGTTCGTCACTGCATTCAAATAAACGGACTAAGTTATCGCAAAAGCGTCCAAGAAATGACTGTTGCATATAATAGCTAAGGTCCCTTTTGTCGATTTCTTTACCTTGTGTCAACTTGGGGACGTGAATTTTTTTTTTCCTTGCCCCACCAATTTGCGTCCTTTTAGCCTTGCTAGTTTCAAGCACGTTTCAGTCATATTTTTTCCTCTGATCTCCGTTCTCATCCCGCTCCAAGGGTAAACGTTTTGCCTCCACGTCTAACAATTTAAATTCCATGGCGGGTGGTGACCCGCGGCGTGGGCGATCATGTATTCTAGTAGCTTACGCATTAGTTTTTATCCCTACGTTGTATCATTGGAGATATTTTAACGTTGTATCACGGTTAATTTTATGACACCGCACAAGATCTTTTCGTGTTTTCTTTATCCCTTTCATTTCTGTCTCAAGAATTCAGAGCATACTTTGTCATTTAACACAGGTACAAAAGAAACATTTAAATTATATATATTAAGGCAAGGGTGTATTTATATTAAGGCAATGCAGTAGTTTTGGGTCGACTTCCGACTGCTCAACAACAATAAGGACAACAACTTAGCTTAAGAGAGTAATCGCAGAGAACTGTCACGGTGACCCGGGTTTGATTTCCAGCGAGAAAGAGTTCTTTGAAGGGAACCCGCTTGCCTAATACAGTTGGTAGCGAGATAAAAAGGGGAGATAACACTCACGTTCGTTCTGAGAGATTTTGTTGTGGCCCTTAACCGCCGCAGGGAGTATATTACGTCTGTCTATGACACTTTTCGCTGCTGTTTTCTGATGTGTCCCTTTAGAATAACATTTGTCTTACCTATGATTACGTTATACACCGTGCATCTGTGGGAAACAGGCTATGCCAGACCTCGGGTAGCGTCACTTTTAGACTATAAATCTAGAGGGTTTTAATCAGTCAAGCACACTCGTAAAATTTTCCTGCCCGTGATGACCAACTGAGACTAAGGCAAACGTTAACACAAAACTAAATTTTGCTGCCTATGTTCTCGTCATTCTCGGGGTAAGTAGTATACATCCTTATAATATATATATTCATGTTACCTTATATATACCTGATAGGAGTGTGACGAATTCATTTTGAGGATTTCTCCCGGTAATTAATTCATTGTAAATGTAGCGCCGCCTACCGCCTTAGTTAACAGGAGAACTTAAGCCAGGTGTCAGTGTTATTGTTTACAATGGGTTAATGGTAAACTTACGATAACAGATACTTACTAGGCGTAGAATCAGAGTCCGTTCAGTGCTTACCCTTGTGTTAAGAGTCGGCTAAAATAACGGTCATTACTGTAAGGAACTGTCAGCGGTGTAGGTTATTCACTTAAAACTGAATAGGGATGTGCAGGCACCATAACACTGAATTATAGGAGATAGTCACTTATTACTTTCTGATAGAAACTTCTAATGGTTGTGTGGAAATTTTATATGCCTACTTGGGTAGTTAGACACCAGTTTAGAACTTTCACAGCAATCCAGAAAGCAGCCACCAGATGGAGATATAATTATATCTTATGATTAAGTCACAACTGTTTTATTATAGCAAGAACATTGCATTTTCTCTGTATTCATTTGTGGGATGTTAATATTTTTTCCCCAAGGGGCGCATACCATTTATTTTGTAATGTCAAATGCTGTAATTTGTTATTGTAAATTCATTTAATGTTGTAAGATGAATAGCATATCCACTCAGCTGGAACTACAGGGTTAGATATCCCTTATGTTGAGTTGGAAGAGGAAGGAGTAGATGTTGCTGTCAGAACATTTACTGACAGGTACATATATGTACAAAATATATTAGCCTATGCGGGCGCATGCTGATAATGGATAGAGTGGAAGGAACAGGAGGGCGACTTATATGGATAAAGACAGCCCGAAACTATCATAGCAATGATTAAAATAATTCTAAATCCCATAGTGGAGCATAACTGTTGATTATAACGTTATTGTAATTGTATTGTTTGCTTGATGTAAAGGTCGTATCTTTTTGGGTTTCAGTTTCAGGATATACTGCATTTTGCTATCGCAAGATTCCAGTCAGGCGAGGAACGTCACAATCTCTTCGATCTAGCGGTTTCTGAAAGCAACTAGCACCACGAGTTGTCACCCCATACCTGAAGCAAAACCCTTTTGCCAACGCCCATCCCTCTAATGGGAATTGAGCTCACGCAGTGTGCAACGAGCCATCGCAAATCCTGGAAAGCTTATATTTCAGTAGTGGTTTCCTACTCGTTTTTGATCACCAGTCAGAGCATTGCGGCTTCCAACATATCTATCAACCCAGCGTCTTCAGCAGAATCAAATACATCAGGTGTGTGTTTAAACGGAGCACCCCAGTTACCAATACTAGTTCAAGCCAGCCAAACCGGATTTACCACCAAGTTCGCAAGTCAAATTTTCATGCGCCGGGATAATAGCGCAAGGGACCGTTTGTCCTGAAGTAACCTCGTCTTGTGTGTGTTTTTTTCGGGTCAGCCAAAACCTCCGCACGTATGAGCGGTCAGCCGAAGATAGACAGAGTCAGCTACAGCCTATCTCGCCATTAAGGTGTCACCAACGATAGCGCCTACAGTGGATTTATTTATGTTATTCCATCACCTATGGAGGATATCTATACGTAAAGACACTTACTGGAGCTATTGCATTTGGTCCAACGAAAGCGGACGGATTAGAACTCTGTTTATTCATTTCTCGGTGTTCTACAGGTTTTATGTTGGTGGTTTGTGTGTTCGTTGGTGTTTAATTTCATATTTGTGATTATTGATGTATTCTTATGTTGTTTGTGCTGATATGCATTATTTTTCAGATATATTTCTTCTTTAATAAATTTTACTCATTTATTAATGCGCTGTTCACGACCCTTCATCCATAATTAATATTACAAGCTCTTTACTATAGTCTCTATTTTTGATAAGAGAAAATAGAGAGAGAGAGCGGGCGGTGCTTAGACTATATAAGTGTGTTGAGGTTTGGAGAGAAAGTTAACTTTTAACAAATCTTCCAGGTTGGTCTCAAGTCCACCCCCTATTTACACCTTATATATGTGTAATCTATAACTTTGTCAGTTCACTATCATTGTCGATTTCACTAGAATTGTCTAACTCGACAAATACTCTTACACTTTAACTCAACAATGACAAGAACTAATGTGGAACTAATGGAAAGAACAAGAAAAACACAGTGGAACAAGAAGTAAGGCGAAGATGTTGGCCTCAGATAGAGCACATACTGTATTATGAAGACCAGTTGATAAAATTACAAGGATGTTGAAAAGCTAAGACATTTGCTGTAGTGGTCCCGAAGGTCGCAGTGAAAAAGAGACAAATTATTGCACAGAAAAAGTGAAGGTAATTATAATGTATATAAGGTATATTGTAGCACCTTGTAGTTCCTAGTGGTCTCTACACAGACAAAGAAAGAATAGCACGACTGAACATTCAGACATGTCGTAGAAGGCTACTAATCTGAGGTTGTGCATGAGGCTGGCAAGATCATGGTGTAAAACAATTTGCCAAAGAAATCACTGCTACAAGAACATGTGGATGCTTGGTGCCGGCTTCCTGCAAGTGGACCAGCTGTAGTTGTGACTCCATGCTCTGTAAGGTGCACAAGAAAAATGATTATATTGTGAGAAGAGGGAGATACGAAAACGTGATAACAAAGGAGAAGACTGAGGGAGTGTTAAATATTACCAGAAATTAAGAGAACTTAAAACATTGAATGACAGCAAGACACTGGACTCGTAAGCAGCACAAGTGACAAGGGGTTATGGAAATAAATAATCACCTACGCCAGTTGGCATGCACTTCTTGACGTCGTCTCCTTATTCGCTGCCTATAGAGCATGAAGCCTTCGCTGCAGTAGATCCCATTGGAGTAAGTCTGCACCAAAGCATCCATGCGCCTTTGCAGTGGTCGTTTATGCAGCAATATGTTTTACACGATGATGATGTCAGCCCCATTCACATTCTCTTATTAGTCGCCTCCTACGTTCGCCTGAGCCAAGAGTAGACCTAGTCTAGCTTTGTCTCCTCACAGACCCACGTAACAGCCTGGGGCCTCTTGACGATAAGTTTGGTCTTGTTTAGCGCCATAGCCAGCACTTACGGATAGACACAATCACACGAGTCCGTCAACAGCTTCTCAAGAAACACGTGCCTCTCAGACTTTACGACTCGTGTAGGCATGTTGGCAGTTACAGCTGTAATGGACTCCGCTATGAAAGCAGTGAGTTAAAATCAGATATAAATGGCGAAGGTATTTCTGACAGATGGACACTGTCAGAGAGAAACAGAAAACCCGTGTTAAACAGCTATGCAAAACTGAGCGGCTAGTGATAACAAAAAATATGCTTGAGCTGTGGGAGCAACTGTATAGAGAACAGGGAAGTGATTAAAGAGGGTTGTGGGGGAGGAGGGGGATTTTGTAGAGAGAAAAATGTCATCGGCAACCAGCGAAACCAGGAAAAACCCACCATAATAATGCGCGTAATTTACATTTGTGAGAGTGTGTGGGATCCACGCGCCGTGGATTGGACAGAGCTACGCCTGTGGAAGTGGAATATTTAATGTATGGCACGTGTTTGTTTTTACGCCACGCGATGTGAACAACATGTACGTGTGCTAAAAGTTAATACTAAATAGTGTATTCTTAAATTACCGTTAAAATATAACATGTCCAAACACAATGCTTTACTGTGCCCGAAATGGGAACAAAGAATAGTAACACTGTACCCTTCTGTAGAAGGCGTCTAAATGCTGACTATTTCATCATGTAAAAACTTAAAATTCCACCTAGAAAAGGTTTAACGACGTGAACAAGTCGTTTAACGCTAGTAGTAAATGTCATTAGCTCAACCATTTAGATTGGTAGTAGTAGCACCATTCAGTCATAACTGACTATGGAATCCGCCCCTGAGGTGATAGCCCTCAATTGCCTAGTATTCCTTTCTGCGTGTTCTTGTCTCGTCTGTCCACTGTGAGAGCTTTTTATCGCCAAATCCGAGGTGGCGCCCAAGAGAGCGTCGCCACTTGGTGCGATATGCTGCTTCATCTTCCCAGGTTTCTGCATTTATGTCCAGTGCTTTCATGTCTCTCTTACACACATCGTTGAACCTCAGCTGTGGTCTCCTGACTATTTTTTCACATCTGCCAGAAAAAATCTTTGTGATGCGACCATCTTCCATGTGGCGGACATGGGCAAGCCAGCGTAGTCCGCGCTGTCTAAGCAGTGTATACGTGCTTTGAAGGCCAGCACGTGATAGCACCTTGACAATTGTCACTTTGTTCTTCCACGAATTACCAAGGATGTGGCGTAGACAAGGAGATGGAAGATATTGCACCTTCTTGTCTGTCCCTGTCTCGCCGCCATATAGAAGCGTGCTGGTGACACTGTACGTTATATACCGCAGCTTTGGTCTTCATTTAGTTGGTAAACAGTACTGTGTATTAAGGAGGATTATTAGGCAGTCCAGAAATTTGGAACTGATGAAAAAAGAAAGAAAAAAAATTCACACACTAGTGCAACTAGGAGTGAGAAAAAGGCGCTAGTATTGGATAGGAAACACACTGAGAAAACCAGTTGATAGTATTACGTCAGTCCTTATTTTGTAATCTTCAAAGTAAGAGTAGAATGAACCTTAATAAGTTCAGAGGCAGGAATTTGAGACAGACATGAAAGGGATAAGAAAACACGAAAAGACATTTAATGGATAGCACAGGACAGTGTCAAGTCAGTCATATTGTATGGCTGTGAAACATGGAGAACAAAAAAAAAAACCACTCAATAGATAGACTTCCATAGATGGGTGCTTGCGTAGAAAAGAAGGATCGAAGTGGTATGACAAGGTCACAAATGTGGAACTGATGACAAGAACCAGACAAGTGCAGTGGAACAAGAGATGAGAGGAGGACATTGGAGACGGGTGGGACACGCATTGAGGAAAGCTGTTGATGGCATTGGTGGGCGGTCCTTGCTCTGGGGTCAAAGAGAAGATAACTTGAGGCAGACATGGGGGAGAAAAAGATGACATATAAAGCTGATGGCACTTATGACGATATTTTTGTACGTCCTTCTACATTCTTCGTTCTCTCCTGCATTACCGATTTATTTCTTTTTTTTCCACACTCATCGTCCTATTATTTGGCATATTTTATGCACCTACATTCTTGCCTAGTCACTCCCAGACTTGTTTACGTTTCACCATGTGAATCGTAGCATTACAAGGCTAATTAGACAGGTCAGTGGATAATAATTCTATCACTTAAGTCGTCTAGCCACCTTTGGTAGAAACGGTCATTGTTGACACAAGGTGGTTTCGCACGATCGAGGGTAAGAAAGCCAGATTGTCAGTCTGGAAAATTCGTCTGGGAGATGTACGCAAACACAGGTGATAATATGTAATCGCTTCCGATGGCCCATCTCTGTATCAGTAATTCAGATAACCCGTCTGGGGAGATTATGTTGGGAAAGGTATTAGCCAGGAAGTAAGTTCACCGATGCGTTTGTTCAAATGCAATCGGAAGTATTACTGCCTTATATGAAAGAAGTCACGAGTTTAAATTTTAAAATATATATTTAAAAACACGCGGGGAATAGTAATGATTTAACACCCCGACCAACATAGTTCTAAAGAGACAGGATTGGTCTAAATCGAGAGCCTGAAATAAACTTTAACTCTCATCGGAAAGTTTGTCGGAAATACCATCTGGGACTTGGACTGAGAAATGGAAATATAATCTAGGGAAGTCGGACACATAAATCAGACTGCAATTTCAACAACGAGAGAAGGATCGGACAAAGAATTCCAAAATTAAAAGTGACAGATCGAAGTATTTGGGCGTCTTTATAACTTAAAAGAGAACCCGCAATTTTAAATACAAAGACTGGAAACTTAAGGAATCAGGAACACAAGTCATAAGAGGGATTCTGAAACTACCCCAGACCAAAGGTTCGAAACAGCTAATCAAAGTTGCTGTGTCTATTCAACTGTGCCAGGAGATTGTATATTCCATTTGGGGTGAGTGTAAACATTTGTTTTACAATGTGAATTGTGACATGTCTGTACTTGCTAAGTGGTTGTACCAGTCATAGGAGGCTAGCAACCTCACCATATGACAATAGTATGTACTACATAAACAGCCATCCGGTCTAGGTCTTTCCATGTCTTCTTCATCTCCTTCGTGTCTGTGTCTCACTCCTTTAAAAATTTTTTGTTCCTTAATTACTTTTACCCTGGGGATTCCAGAACAGAGACTACCTTGTAATGCTGTCAACTAATGGCTCCCAAATTGTGACCTGTGCAACGCCAGCGTCTTCTCTTCTGTCACGGATTGCCTCTCCTTCTTTGCAGTAGTGGTCCAACAGTGGCCAAAACTCAAGAGTATCTAAATGGGTCGTCATAGGTGTCTACCTTCGCACAAGATTACTCTTGGCAGAGTGGTAGATAGAAGGGTAATGACGCTTCTACCTTAAGGGAGCTTTCACAAGATATTTTCAGAAGTCAAGAACAATGTTGCATTGGGCTGAACAATTGTTAACTTACATCTGATCGTCGCCTTTTGTGAAGGATTTAGGCAATGGTTTTTAGCCCGTTCAAGCCCCCAGCTGAGTTAATTCAGCAAATTTCCTCTTATAATGGTATAGCAGCTCTGTTTAGAGGTAAATCTCTCTCTCTCTCTCTCTCTCTCTCTCTCTCTCTCTCTCTCTCTATATATATATATATATATATATATATATATATATATATATATATATATATATTAGTCGTGCTCTTATGTTTGCTTTCATACATGCAATAACTGAATCAACTATGTTTGTTTAGTTTTAAAATAACATGTAACAAATTTAATAATGAATTAGTCTTTAACAGGTTAAAATAAATATGGAAAAATTGTTGAAATTGTAGATGAAAGCGTCTTCATAGAGACTTAATAAGAGAGTGATAAAACTCCGTTTTGCTTATGCCTTTTTTACAAGAACTTAACTCTAGGTGAGTCCTGTCGCCGTGGTTTCCGTCACTTCTTTTTTGTGATGAGTGCACTTCTCCACATAACTCGTCCAATGTAGGCGTTCAGTGTTGATGCTCTTCTCTCACACTAGCGGTGTAGTAACGTTAGTACTTCAAACCGTCTGATAGCTTGTAACCACGAACTTTTTAGACAGAATAGAAAGACAAATGCCTCTACTAAGTACATTGAGTTGGAAGCTTAACAGGCGCATCCTCTCGCTGTGCACCCACCAGTGTTAATCTCTCAGAAGAATTAAATTCTTGAGTACACAGCGTAGCTCAAGGAAGATGATTAAAATTCACTAGTACTCTTCTGGGTATTAAACTGGGAAAATGTGTCTGGATAGCGCGAATAGTGATTTGTGCGTGAACTAACATTAACAAGTTACATATATCTCAAAATAATATGATGCACGTGAGGCACATGTGATGTAATTATCACCCATCACTCCTCCAGTCCGAGTCTGGGGTCACCTATGCTGTCGGTTTTCCGCACGACTCATAACCCTCCACTCCCACAGGAGCATAGGCCTTCAACAAACACATGCCAAGTCCTCCTGTCACGTGCCATCATCTCAAGTTCTTTCCATGTTCTCCTCATCATTTTCACCTCTGTTTCCAACTCTCTTCTCCATGTACTTCTTGGTCTTCCTCTGCCTCTCTTGCCCTGGGGGTTCCAGAACAAGGACTGCCTTGTAATGCTATCAACAGGTTTTCTCAGTGTGTGTCCTATCCATCGCCATCGTCTTCTTCTCATTTCTTGTTCCACTGGCACTTGTCTAGTTCTTGTCATCATTTCCACGTTGGTAACCTTGTCATACCATTTTAATCCCTCTATTCTACGCAAGCACCCATTTATGAAAGTCTGTAGCTTTTTGGTTGTTGTCTTTGTTGTTCTCCATGTCTCTGAGCCATACAATAGGACTGACTTCACATTTGAGTTGAAGATTCTTATTTTCGTGTTGGATCCTATTTCTCTTGATCTCCATATATTTCCCAATGCAATGAAAGCTCCTCTTGCCTTTTGTATTCTTATTTTGATATCGCTGTCTGTCCCTCCAACTTTGTCTATATTACTGCCAAGATATGTGTATGATTCTACATCTTGTATTGGTGTTTCTTCAAGTTCAACCCTGTTATCATTACCTGCATTTATTCGCATTATTTTTATCTTTTCCCTGTGTATTTTCAGACCCAATTGCTGTGACCTCTCATCAAGTGTTTTCAATTTGTCCTGCATCTGATTACGGCTATGGGACAGAAGAGCCAAGTCATCAGCAAAATCCAGATCATCCAACTGCTTAGTCAGAGTCCACTGGATTCCATTTCTGTTGTGTGTTGCCGATGATCTCATAACCCAATCTATTGCCAGCAAGAAACGAAATGGAGACAAGAGGCATCCCTGTCGCACTCCTGTTCTTATCCCAAACGGTTCTGTAAGCTGTCCTTCGTGAAGAACTCTGCATGTCATGTCTTCATATGTTTTCTTTATTAAATTAATGATCTTCAGGGAACTCCATAATGCCTCAACAATTTCCAAAGTGATTCTCTGTCTACACTGTCAAATGCCTTTTCGTAGTCCACAAATCCGATGTATAGTGGTGAATTCCATTCCAGACTTTGTTCAACTATTATTCTCAAAGTGGCTATCTGGTCTGTACATGATCTGTTTTGTCGAAAACCTGCTTGTTCATCTCTCAGTTTCTTGTCTATGGACTCTTTTAATCTCTCAAGGATAATCCTGTTTAATACTTTTCCTGGCACTGATAGTAACATTATTCCTCTATAATTTGTGCACTCTTGTAAATTTCCCTTCTTAGGCAACTTAACCAGATATCCTTCCTTCCATTCTGCTGGTATCTCTTCCTTTTCCCAGACTTTACCAAGTAATTTATATAACATCTCTGTAGCCGTGTCGATATCTGCTTTGATGGCCTCTGCTGGAATGCCATCAGGTCCAGACGCTTTTCCATCTCTTAGAAGCTTTATGGCTTTCTTTATTTCTTCCTTCGTTGGTTTATCCACTTTAATTTGTAGCTCTTCTTCTGCTGGCTGGATGTCCGGCGGGTTTTGTGGAGCTGGTCTATTGAGAAGGTCCCCAAAATATTCTGTCCACCTCTTCATTTGCTCTTGTATATTGCTGAGCAGTTTCCCATTCTTGTCTTTTATGAGGCAACTTGTTTGCTTGTATTTCCCTGTTAGCTTCTTTGTGCTGCTATACAGTTCTCTCATATTTCCTTTGGCTGCAGCATCTTCTGCCTCTCTTGCCAACTCCTCAATATACTTCCTCTTGTCTCTTTTGATACTTCTTTTTACTTCTTTGTTTGCTTCTGTGTACACTTCTTGAGCCTTGGCTTTGGAACTTCTGGTTTTGCTTGTGTTTAACTCTGCTTTCTTGTTTTTTCTGTCTTTTATCTTATTGATGGTTTCTGTTGTTATCCATGCTTTTTGTTGTCTTTCCCTTTTCCCCAGTATTTCTTCACATGTCTCCTTCCATATAGTTTTGACCTGCTGCCAATAGTCTTCTGTATTATCTACATCTTCCAGCTGTTGGAGCACTTGGAATTTGTTGGATACTGTGACCGCAAATTTGTCTCTTGTTTCTTGATTTCTTAGCTGTCCTACATTATACTGTTGTCTATAATTTTGCATTGTTGCATATCTCTTGAGTTTCATTTTTATTTTGGCTATCAGAAGATGGTGATCTGATGCCACATCTGCTCCTCTGTATACCTTTACATCCTGCAATGATGATCTAAACTTCTTGTTTATGCATATATGATCAATCTGATTTTCTGTTCTATGATCTGGTGATATCCATGTTGCCTTGTGTATTCTCTTATGTGGAAACATGCTTCCTCCTATAGCCAGTTGATTTGAAGCACAGAAGTTTGCGAATAGTTCTCCATTTTCATTCATTACTCCTAGCCCATGTTTTCCCATGACTTCTTCAAATCCGGTGTTGACTGTACCTATCTTTGCATTCATGTCACCCATCAAAATTGTGATGTCTCTTCTTTTTACTTTATCCATAATTTCCTGTAGTTTAGTATAAAATGCTTCTTTCACAGACTCTTCTTTGTCATTAGTTGGTGCATAACATTGGATGACATTTACATGAATTTTCTTTTTAGCTGTTTTGAAAGTAGCTGTTATTATTCTGGGTCCAAACAGCTTCCCATTCAATGAATGCTTTCTGTGCTTCTTTAGATAACATAAGAGCTACCCCTTCACTGTGGTATGAACTTTCGTCTTCATGTCCTGAGGACAGCACCAATTCACCTGTGATGAGTTTCTTCCTGTCTACCCCCTTCCACTTTGTTTCACACATTCCCAAAACCTCGATTTTGTATTCCCTCATTTCTGCTGCCACTTGCGCCACTTTCCCTTGTTCGTTTAATGTCCGAACATTCCAGGTGCCAAATCTGGAAGTTCTCCTAGAAGAAAGAAGGTTAGTCAGCAACACAGACTCCTTTCGGCTTTCTCTGTGTTGCATCATACGCCTCCCCGCGAGAGGACCTTCCCCTGTCTTCTTGCCGCAGTGGCTCATGAATAAAGTATTTCATATGTTGAGGTTGCCAGGCTCATTATTAATCACCTAACAAGAAAAACATGTCAAATTCACATTTGTAAAATAAATGTTACACTTACCCTAAACATTTGGGAATCTACAATCTCCTCGCACAGGTTAGAATGGACACGAGCAATTTAGGTTATATGCTCTCGAATCACTTGGCCTGGAAATTTTAGTAATTCCTCTTATGACGGGTGTTCCGCGAATCACTTGGTCTGAGAAATTAAATTCCTCTTATGACGGGTGTTCTGTGAATCACTTGGTCTGTGAAACTTTCTAATTCCTGTTATGACGGGTGATATGATTCCTTAGGTATCCAGACTTCGTATTTAAAATGCGGGTTTACTTTTTTAATTTTTAAGTTGCACACATACTTTCTATCTGTCACTTTTAAGTTTTGAATTCTTAGTCTGATCCTTCTCGTTCTGTCTTTTTGGGAGTTGCTAGCTTGAAGTTGCCAAGCTGTCTGATCTGTGACTCTGCTTTCCCTATATTATATCTCTGTTTCCAGTTCAAATCTAAAATGGTACTTCCGCCGAATTTTCCAATGAGAATCATTGTTTATTCCAGCTTTCAAATCAAACCAATGGTAATCTCTTTAGCACTGGGTTGGGGTGTTTTAATTCAAAATATCACCCACGTGTTTAAAATATTACATTTTAAAATTCCCTCGCGTGACCTCTTTCAAACAATGCAGTAATATTTCTGCCAACTTACAAACAAGTCTGGGAACTTATTTGATGTCCAGGTGCTACCTTCAAATATTGTCTTCCCCAGACAGGTTATCGGTAATATTGATACCGAGACGGGCCCAGCGGAAACAATTATCTCATTATCGCCTGTGTGTGTGTGAATCCCCCAGACTGATTTCTCAGACGAACGATACGGTATTCTATTCATCCTCATACGAGACCATATTGTGTCAAACGAGGATCGTCTCCTATCAAAGGTGGCCGGCGACTCAAAGAGATAAACGTATTACCGCTGACCGGTGATAACTACCCTCGATAATACCATAGTTCACCTGGCGGAACGTAAATATGTCTGGGAGTGGTCACAGAAAAAAAATAAATGCAGGGCATAAAATATGCCAAATAATAGGACGATGAGTGAGAAAAATGAAGAGATACTGCCGGAGTGAATGAGAGTTATAAAAATTGCATGACTGATTTCGTCACATCTTCACATACTGTTCCACTGGTATTTGTCTCTTGGAGGATCCGTTATAAAACATACCTTCTGTAAATATGTGATTGTGTGTATGAGACACTAGAAGGAAGATAAATTATGAAATATACTTTCTATAAATACATTATGTGATGCTGTGTCTTAAAAACTAGCAGAAGGATACATTATATAAGATACCATTAGTAAGTATGTGACTGTTTCTGAAATACCGGAAGGAGAATAAGTTATAAATGATAATGTCTGTAAATATGTGTTTGTGTGTATAAGACACTAGAAGGAAGATAAGTTATAAAAGATACCTTCTGTTAGTACGTGATTGTGTTTCTGAGATACTAGCAGGAGAATGATTTATAAAACATACTGTATGTAAATATATGATTGTGTGTATGATACTCTAGAAGGATGGTAAGTTATATAAGATAATATCTGTATTATGTGCTTGTATTTCTGAGATACTAGCAAGAGAATAAGTTACAAAATATGCCTTCTGTAATATTTAATTGTGTATATGAGACGCTTACAGGGGGATAAATTATAAAATATGCCTAATGTATTTATAGGATTGTGTGTATGAAATGCAAACAGGAAGGTAAGTTATAAAAGATACCTTATGTAAATATGTGATTCGGTGTCTGAGAAGCTAACAGGATGATAAGTTACCCTCTATAAGTATTTATTGTGTGTCTGAGACACTAACAAGAGGATAAGTTATAAAATATACCTTCTTTAAATATGTGATTGTGTTTCTGAGATACTAACAGGATGATAAGTGTCGTAAATTTTTAAAGATAGGTCAGAAGATATTTATGGTCCCGTCTGAGCAGAGGTGATAGTGGTAAATATGTGAGAATAAAGGTGTAAGAAATAGATTCTCACGAGGGAATAGTGTAAGAGGAAGATCTGTCTCTGGAATGAGTAGTTTCTCTAGTCCAGCCTATCTATACGACTATATTTTAATATAAGACAACCTTTCTCTCCCTATATGAAATATAAGTTACACTAAACACACCCACACACACAATTATGTGACAACAATACACACAACGGGAAAAACTATGGTTAATTGGGTATGGGTCTGACCAACACGCACATTAAGTTCTTTTTGTTGTTTATTATCATTAAACTTTTTACAACATCAAACATATAGAGAAATCAAATAAATCAAGTTTACAGATATATGAAAATAACCGAATAAGTGCCCTCCCCTTGTTGAGAAAAGATCCCAAAAGAAGTTAATAACCCAAAGGTCAAAGATAAGCACTACGTTACAGAATAGACTTTGAAGAACAAGTTCTCCACTAAAATTACTACTCAGTAAAGTACTTAGGTTAGCGAAATAAAAAAGAAGTTAGTACAATGATTGTAACAAAGGAAAATATTTACTCTCTCTCTCTCTCTGTCTCTCACTCTGTCATCTGTGGCCACAAACACTCTTGCTTACCTAATTATGGTGTAGTTATCCCTTGGAAAATTACAATAGTATGAACCTATATTGTCAGATGGGTTACCCAAATCTAGCCCCAGTCCAGCCTTTGTATCGAATAATAATTACAAGGTGGACGCCAAATTTGGTGGTTTAATTTTTCCTGGATGAATCCTGTGTCACCGCATATAGTTATTGAAGCAAGACGTTCTCGAGACGTTCAAAGTTACAAAAGAAGAAAAGTAGTTCCTGTATTGTCTAGCCTCTGGCTGCTATGGCAAATGTTACAATATGCAAAACTGATAATGATGGTAAATCCTATCGGCTGACTCTTATGGTGAGTGCCGATTTTGAAACAGCGTAGTTTTCTGGATCACTCCGTTGCTACGGCTGTCAAACGTCAGGAATATATGTTCTCTCGTATGCCCAGTGGGCTGGAGGATTTTGATAAAATAATTCTGGGTAATGTACCGTCCAGTTACGATTAATCTTATTGTTTCTATTGGTCTCTCTCTGAATGAAGAAAGAGGACCGAACAGGTCCAAAAATCGAAGACCCAAAATAATAATAATGTTACTGATAATATTAGACCGCTGGCCGCTGGTTTTGATTAGATGCTATATTGGGAAGAAAAGAACATTTATGAAAAACTGCTACTATCCTATCCGCCCGTAAGTTCTCCGCTATGGCATGTCGGGGAAAAAAGGATATGTGCCCTCCCCCGTTATTGCCTGCAAGAAAATGAACAGCGCACAAAGTCAGTTATTATTCAATTTATCCATACGCACACGTTAACCAAAAAATCGCTAATCACTACTAGCTATTTGTCGGCGTCTATTGTTTTGTCACATAACATTAACTCTAGTCACTTATTTAATTTCACACAATGAAATATAATGCGAATTCTATTCGGTCACTGATCCGTCACACTTAATAATCTCAGTCAGCTAAGCCGTATCTTCTTGTGTAAGAAAAATGGGGTATTTGAAATTACATTACTCTGAAACGACTGGCAAGAAATATCTATGCGTTTTGTTATTTCACTAGTTTTAAACGCCAAAGAATTATAGTGAATAAAAATGGTAAACCTAACTCATTTTAACACTTAAGCACAATTCCTATTACCGCAAATCAGAAAATGAAATCCCCACGGGACAATGTAACACATTTAGCGAAGAAATGGTTCTAGTCCGTCGTGCTTAGATTATCCAAGAATTTCCGAGCGACTGTAATAACTGAATTCGAGAGAGCGCGGTATATATACAGCTCATGGTGTTATCATCACCAGAAGACGTTACAATTCACACCTTCTGTATAGTAGGGAATCAGGAACTGCGTTTCCCGGATCAAAGGTTTCTTCGTTCATTCTACTCAGCGATGCTGACCGACATCAGAAAACTTTGCCGTGCACGGGCCTCTCTTAGTTTACGTCGCCTTGTGCAGATCAAACATTATCTCCACCTGGAACGTGCTAACATCAAAGGTGGTCAGGAAAATATTATCGCCCCTTGTCTCTTCTTCAAACAGTCCGTTATTTCTCCGCGCAACTGTCTAATGACCGATAATTGGCAAATAAGCTCGCGTGAGAAACTGAGGTAAACAAATCAGGGCTCGCTGCCTGTTATGCTGGCAGTTCACGGAAAATGGTAAATGTCTGTTTGTTTACATGTCAAGAAAAAAAAGGCGTGGATTAGATATGAGTAATGCAGTCAGAAAATTGCGTGGTTTGGCTTAGCCAATGGTAGACACTAAATGTGAAAGCAAAGGCTGTCAGATTACTGTATCAATATTTCCGTTCCACGTCACAATAAGTTATAAAAGATATTTACGGCAAATACTTGATTACGTGTCTGAGACGCTACCAGAAGGAAATGTTGTACAAGATAGTGTCTTTAAGTATAAGGTTCTATGTCTTTTAAACCAGCAGGAAGACAACTTATGAAAGATATCATCTAGACTGCATTCCATTTACCAATTTTCATTGATAATTTACTACTCACAAGTCTTGGGTTTCCCTCTTTCTTTATTTCTGTGTTCATACCTCCGTTACTTAATCCATCCAGTGCTATTCTTTATCCGTACTCTTCAGCAATCTTCTGGACACAAGTATCGTGACCTTCGTGCACATTTTAGGCTTATGTATTTCAAAGAGGAACGGAACGTTATGAAGGTGTGTCGTGAAAAATTCTTAATACCCATATATAAATTAGAACATAATGTAAAGTAGAACGAAATAATACAAATAAAGAAGAATGGTGTAAGACCAGTGCTTTCCAATAGCGTACGCTGTGTTGTAGAACGCCATAATGGCTGAACCAGAAAACCCCTTTTTCTGCTCCTTCTGCATAAACTACACGCGTTCCTAAAAATAAAACTGGTACTGTATTTCTAGGACGACCTTGATAGGCACACTGCTTAATGACCTAGATATAATATAGCATTAATGTCATTATACACAATACGGTAACCTAAAAGACAGACGGGCTTAGAAGAAAGAGAGAGAGATGCACGGAGGAATGCCAATCCCACGTCGTCTCGCGATTAAAAAGTGAACGCGAAAGGCATGCAGGCTTGATTTTTTTCAAATAAACAGTGATAAAAAACACTAACGATACGAGGTTAGGTTTTTGAAAACATGTTTAATGCTTATTAGGAAACATGACACAATACTGTTTTACGTCTGAAATCCTGACTTTATACTGACAGAACAGTCGAAAAGGCAGGACAGGTGGCGGTTCGAAAAATAAAAAACAAATACACAACTATCCTAGAATAATACATATTTTGAACGAAGCCACTTAACCCCATTAAACTTATATATTCTTGTACCTTAAGACTTGCTGACAAAGAATATGTTATGTGTTACGCAAATGGTCTAGTCATCATCATCATGTGACGTATTCTTTCCAGAACGTTGTCTCCATTACAGCTGCTCTGAACGCATCACGATTCTGGGCAAGTCGACCTGCATCAGCCAAAGACAAGTTCAGACTCTCTGTGATGTCCTGGGTCCACCGTCGTCTAGGTCGACCCCTTCCCCTTTTTCCAGGGACCATGCCTTCCATCACCAACGGGCTGATCACCCGTTTGCCAGTCACTTCGATTACGGAAACAACAGCAGATGGATTGATTTGCCGTTGCCCTAAAGACGCCAATAGGCGTGATGGAAAACAATGGCGAAGAAAACCTATCTGCTGTTGCCCTAAGACGCCACTAGGCGTAATGGCCACTGACTGCTTTGACAGTCTGTGGCTAAGGACGGAAGAAGAGAAGATGCCTTCCATCACTGTTTTTTCCAGGCTATTATGTCTTTTTATATGACCGAAAAATTTCAGCTTCCTTATTGCGATGGTATTTAGGAGCCAATGTTCCTGTACGTTTAGTGAGTGCAGTACTTCTCTGTTGGTCTTTTTTTCTGTCCAGGGTATTCTCAACATCCTTCTGTAGCATTTCATTTCAAATGATGTAATCTTTTTTGCAACTGTTTTATTGAGTCTCCAAGTCTCGCAGCCGTATGTTGCCACTGGGAATATACATGCTCTGATCAGTTGTAACGTTGTTTCTTTGCTTGTGCCTTGCCATAGGTTTTTCATCTGTATTAGTTTATGTGAAGCAATTGCAAGTCAAATGGTCTAGTACTTAATAAATTATAGCCAAAATACTATAGTGAGGTTGTCTGACAGCACAAGATCATATTTGCTCATAATGGCTGTTTGAACAACACTGCTTTAGAGGTGAGGCCAACCAGTTAGATACGATTTGATTGGCTGTAGAAATATGTAAGGAGAAACCTGATTAGTCGGACTGCAAATACTATTTGGTTGTTAATGGCTACGGTAGGATGGGTAATATTTTTTCAAAGGCTCTTGTAAACATGGTCTCATTGGTTAGAGCGTTCGATATAGTCAAATAGAAGCGTCAGTTCAGGGCCAGTTTTGAAAATCCAATTTGTAAGAAGCAAGTGCGTTGAGTACAAGCTAATATTTTTCTAAATAAAAGCCGGGATAAGGCAGATCAAAATTGTGCCAGAATTCATCGCCAGTCAACGTACTTGTTTATATTTCCTTGAATTGTGGTAAGCTAGACACATTTCCTACATATATATGTATATATTATATGAAAATTGAATATGAATTGATAAATTGTGTCTGTATGTGTGTGGTTCAGTAGCAAACAGAAGGCAAAGCCTAGATATTGCTCCACCATGTAAAAGCTTGTCAGAGAGGAGTATAAATGCCTAGGCATATATGGGATTGCCAATTAGTAACATGACACCTATCTTATTGTATAGAAGGAATTACAGCTGGAATTGCAGAGGCGTTGTAACCATTAGGGAGAGGAATACTGGTATATTGTCACATGAGAAGCTAGTAGTTGGCATACAGCGCTGAACTCTGTGTTTGTAATGTCCTGTACTTCAGTGTGGAAATAGATATTATATAATAGTTCTGAAGAAGGAGGTACAACCTTCTTATTTCAGGGACCGTGGTACTACAGTATTAGAGCAGCACCTGGTCTGAGTTTTGCTGGATCCAGAGGGCTGGCAGCAGACTCCTTGTCCAAGATATCGACCAGTGGTGTAATTCCAGATAACAGAAGCAAGCGAGCAGAGGAGATAGTTTTCCTGCCGCCGACTCATAAGTTAAGAATTCGTCAGCCAGAGCAGCTCACCCTTGTATAACCCACCTTAAAATTGACTGTAATATTAATTCAAGAGGGACAGATATTGGTTTACAAATAAAAAGAACTGTGAACCCTTCAAGATTATTTCCACCATTAACAAACACATGAAGTCGTGATGACAAACAACAACATAGCTTCAAAAGCCAGTGTTACCTCTTAATACCAGAGCACACACTACACACATATTGTAATAATAGTCTATGTCAGGACAAAGATCCTTTGTATAATTTTTGTACATACACATTGTGTTTACATTTGATTGTGATTCCTGATTCACTCTGTAGTTGGATCAGGATATCTATTCTTGAAAGCAACTAATACATAATTTAAAATTTAATACTTGACTTACTTAAGCTAGTCTTCTAGAGTGTTATATGTATGTGCTTGTCATAGTGTTGTAAAGTGTTGTGAATCTTAAATAAAGTGTTTATTTGTCTGTTGTTGTTGTTGTGAACTTACACTTCATCAATATCATAACCCTAGACATTCAACGTAGTCATCACAATATTCCAGAATAAGTCTGATTGAGGTCTAAATGTGGTAGCAAAGTAAGGTCATCTGTAACACACCACACATATTAGATACAGATACCTTCACAGCTGATCTCAGTCAGTACACTAAGTCCCCTTTAAATATTTATATAATTTCAACTTACCACATATATTGGGGTCTCGCTCCCGGGATATTGAACCTTCCCCTAGCATATATATTGGGGGTAATTCACTTCTGGAAATTATAAAAATTAAAAAGGTATTCTTGGGTGGAAAAATAAGGTTGAGCTCTCAGTGCTTGTAGTTGTCCTTAGTTAATTAGTCAGAGATAAAAATGTTTAGTTAAATATTGTATACATTTGTCTGTTAGAAAATGGTGGAACTGGCAAAATTTCGATCTGCTGCTATGCAGGCTGCTAAAGAGTTAGGAATGGACGGGCAAGTTATGATTGCTTATGTCACTACTGAATGTGACAAATTTATTGAACGCGAAGAAAAAAGATTAGAAAAAGAGGCTGAAAGAAAATTAGAATCTGATAGATTGGCCGAAGATAAGAGAATAGAGGCTGAAAAAGAAATTAAGAGGTTGCAGATTGAGGCTGACAAAGAGGCTAAAGCATTGGAGGCAGATAAAGAGATTAAAAGGCTCCAGTATGAAGAGAAGAAGCTGGAGGCAGAAAGAGAAGAAAAGAGACAGGCTGCTGAAAGAGAGGAAAGAAGATTGACTGCAGAGAGGGAAGCAGAAGATAAGAGATTACAAAGGGAGCACGAGTTACGACTAAGGGAGTTGGAATTTCAAGGCCATGCTCCTGAAAATGGGGCCAGTCCCTTTACCTCTGATGCCACTGCTAGTCAGGGAGCCTCAACCTCAGCTATGAGTTTTCATTTAGATCATTTTGTTGAGAAAGACGATGATATCGAGAGCTATCTAAATAGATATGAACTGTTAGCTACCACGTATGGGTTAGAGAGAGAAAGGTGGAGCTTAAAGTTATCTCAAGGGCTTCGTGGTACAGCTTATGAAGTTTTTGCCAAGATGAGCAGAGATGACCAAGAAAATTATGACATGTTAAAGCAGGCTCTTTTGTTAAGATATGAAAAGAATGGAGAATTTTATAGAAAAAAATTTAGGAATGCTAAACTACTGTCAGGTGAAACATATCACCAGTTCTCTGCACGGTTAGAGACATACTTGGAGAAATGGACGGCTCTGGGTAAAACCCAAAATCTTAAGGAAATGATCCTTATAGAACAACTAAGAGAGTCCATGGCTCCAGACTTGAGAAAGTTTCTCATGGAACAAGGTGCAGAGAGGCTGGGTGAGTTACTAAATGTTGCTGAAAAATATCAGGCAGCTCAAGCAGAGGTAACTGGTAATAAGAAGAGGCAGGTAGACAATTTTAAGGCACCACAAAACTTTAATGAGTTTGATCATAGAGATCAGAACAAAGGTAAGCATCAGTTTGATAGACCACGTTATGATAATAAAAATAAAACCCCACAATTCAATGAAAGGAAATATGATGACATGAAACCCTTCAGACAGGAAGGAAAATATTGCCAAATATGCAGGATGCATAATCATAATACTAGTGAATGTGGTAGGAAAGTTCCTCCATATCACGCGGCATGCATGATAACAGTGGACAAGGGGAAGAACAAACTGACAGAGAATCATATAAATCTTCAACATCCCCCCATCTGTGAAGAAGTGACATGTAATGGTGCCAAGGTTAGGTGCCTTTACGATTCAAGTTTAGAATATGACTCAGTTGTGAGTGCAATCCTAGTGCACCCTGAACAGTATACCACAGAGAAAGTGGAGATACAAGGGGCCGTAAAGGGAATATCCACCATGACACTTCCCGTAGCCGAGATAAATGTCAAGACTAGGTACGTGGAAGGAGTGATTAGAGCAGCCGTGTGTGACGACCCTAATTACCCGCTGGTGTTAGGAAGTAAATATGTGTTTCTAGGGAGCCCTATAAAACCTGTTGTAATGGCCACGCTCCAGGTCAGGTAGACCCCTAGTAGGGAGGAAATATTACCACTAAATCATTCACATAAACAGATGAGAAAGGCCCAGGAAAAGGACAAATCACTAAAACCTTGCTTTGGCAAATTGCCAACAAGCCATACACACCCTAAGAAAGGGCAATTCTATTTAAAGGAGGAACTGCTCTTCAGGAAAGCTAGAGCAGGATCCAAAGAACAGGGACAGTTGGTTTTGCCAACTCCCTACAGGGAAAAAGTGATGGCACAAGCTCATGTTGTACCTGATGGTGGACACCAGAGGAATGGAACCACACGTAAAAAGACATCTGAAAAATATTACTGGCCACAAGTAGCTGCTGATATTGCAAAATTTGTGGGGGGCCTGTGAAACATGTAGCAAGGTACAGTCCCCAAGTTAGGAAAATCATAATCGGATGCCAGCCAAGCATTCTGAAACATATGGGCCTAAAAATAACAAGGAAAATAAAAATAATAAGGTTGACATAGAGGATATGTATCCACCTTCCCACCAACAGTTTTCACCAAAAATATTTAGATTCGCAACTCTGAGAAGGGCATCCAGAGAAAATAGAAACTCAGACCAGTCACCCCAGGCACAGTTTGAAGCCGCAGTTAGGGAACTGGCTGAAATTAATATTGAAGATAATCCGCCAGATTTGAACCCGATACAAAAGGTTAACATAAGGAAAGTGGGGAGTGGACGAGTGAGCACTTCGGAAAATGCTTACAGCGGTTCACAATATGGCTATTAATTTAGCATGAAAAGGGCACTGGTGACATTGGTAGTCACCCGACCCTACACCGTCCAAGGGGAAGTACTGATCGGACCCTGGATGGAGATCACCCACACATATTATAGCAAAGCTAAGGGCGAATTGATTTCTGATGCAGAAACTCATTTCCCCACATATTATCTTAATTCACCAAATTGTCGGTAGGCGGAAATATAGTTGATGAATATGGCCTCCATTTGAGTGGCATATTATAAGAATATTATTAGAAGGGTGTTTCCACATTCAATCAAGCCTGAGATCAGACCAATTATTGGCTGTGAACATTTCGGAGGAGCAGAGTGTCTCCATTGTTGCCTTTTTGAATTGAGGATAGTCCGAGTGTTTATTCAGGCTGATCAGGAAATTATTGGATCCCCTACACAACTCAGATATCACCATATAGATCAACTCCTCATAACGTACAATATGAGGAACATCTAATATTCTCGGGACATGTTGTTGAGCAGACTCAGAGAAGAGAAATGGTGAATATTGATTGCTAAGCAGCATTAAGACAAGCAGTAACCCTTGCAGCTGTTCAGTAACATAACTGAAATGGATTCCTGGATTGCAGAGGTCTGAGGCAACCTTCGTCAGTAGTGCTTACTTTGAATTGACCCACCAGCATTAATCCATGATAAAAATAAAATCAGCGAAATGTTGATGCCGATTTTCTAAGCCGCCATCCGTGTGATGAGAATCACAAGGATCACCAGGAATAGTAATACATTTATCTATGTGTATATAGAATTATGGACTGACATATGATGTCTGTTTTAAGTGGGGAGAATTTGTCGTGAAAAATTCTTAATACCCATATATAAATTAGAACATAATGTAAAGTAGAACGAAATAATACAAATAAAGAAGAATGGTGTAAGACCAGTGCTTTCCAATAGCGTACGCTGTGTTGTAGAACGCCATAATGGCTGAACCAGAAAACCCCTTTTTCTGCTCCTCCTGCATAAACTACACACGTTCCTAAAAATAAAACTGGTACTGTATTTCTAGGACGACCTTGATAGGCACACTGCTTAATGACCTAGATATAATATAGCATTAATGTCATTATACACAATACGTTAACCTAAAAGACAGACGGGCTTAGAAGAAAGAGAGAGAGATGCACGGAGGAATGCCAATCCCACGTCGTCTCGCGATTAAAAAGTGAACGCGAAAGGCATGCAGGCTTGATTTTTTTCAAATAAACAGTGATAAAAAAACACTATGGATGGGTTTGAAAAAAAATCGAAAAAAGGTAATTCGTCTTATGAGGACAAAAGACAAAGAAAATAGTCTACGTTATGGCCACAAGGCCTTCGTCAGGAAAGGAAAGAAAGTGAAGGCTAGATAGGACACATAAAAACTAAATAAAATAAAAACTGGGTACTTCCCTGAAGGCAAGAACCGAAATTCTATCAAAATCGCTGTCTGTTGATGAGCGCGTGACTGAACAGAAAGTGACTTCCGCCGCCGGATGTACACAATACATACAATAAAAAAACACTAACGATACGAGGTTAGGTTTTTGAAAACATGTTTAATGCTTATTAGGAAACATGACACAATACTGTTTTACGTCTGAAATCCTGACTTTATACTGACAGAACAGTCGAAAAGGCAGGACAGGTGGCGGTTCGAAAAATAAAAAACAAATACACAACTATCCTAGAATAATACATATTTTGAACGAAGCCACTTAACCCCATTAAACTTATATATTCTTGTACCTTAAGACTTGCTGACAAAGAATATGTTATGTGTTACGCAAATGGTCTAGTACTTATTAATTATAGCCAAAATACTATAGTGAGGTTGTCTGACAGCACAAGATCATATTTGCTCATAATGGCTGTGTGAACAACACTGCTTTAGAGGTGAGGCCAACCAGTTAGATACGATTTGATTGGCTGTAGAAATATGTAAGGAGAAACCTGATTAGTCGGACTGCAAATACTATTTGGTTGTTAATGGCTACGGTAGGATGGGTAATATTTTTTCAAAGGCTCTTGTAAACATGGTCTCATTGGTTAGAGCGTTCGATATAGTCAAATAGAAGCGTCAGTTCAGGGTCAGTTTTGAAAATCCAATTTGTAAGAAGCAAGTGCGTTGAGTACAAGCTAATATTTTTCTAAATAAAAGCCTGGGATAAGGCAGATCAAAATTGTGCCAGAATTCATCGCCAGTCAACGTACTTGTGTATATTTCCTTGAATTGTGGTAAGCTAGACACATTTCCTACATATATATATGTATATATTATATGAAAATTGAATATGAATTGATAAATTGTGTCTGTATGTGTGTGGTTCAGTAGCAAACAGAAGGCAAAGCTTAGATATTGCTCCACCATGTAAAAGCTTGTCAGAGAGGAGTATAAATGCCTAGGCATATATGGGATTGCCAATTAGTAACATGACACCTATCTTATTGTATAGAAGGAATTACAGCTGGAATTGCAGAGGCGTTGTAACCATTAGGGAGAGGAATACTGGTATATTGTCACATGAGAAGCTAGTAGTTGGCATACAGCGCTGAACTCTGTGTTTGTAATGTCCTGTACTTCAGTGTGGAAATAGATATTATATAATAGTTCTGAAGAAGGAGGTACAACCTTCTTATTTCAGGGACCGTGGTACTACAGTATTAGAGCAGCACCTGGTCTGAGTTTTGCTGGATCCAGAGGGCTGGCAGCAGACTCCTTGTCCAAGATATCGACCAGTGGTGTAATTCCAGATAACTGAGAAGCAAGCGAGCAGAGGAGATAGTTTTCCTGCCGCCGACTCATAAGTTAAGAATTCGTCAGCCAGAGCAGCTCACCCTTGTATAACCCACCTAAAAATTGACTGTAATATTAATTCAAGAGGGACAGATATTGGTTTACAAATAAAAAGAACTGTGAACCCTTCAAGATTATTTCCACCATTAACAAACACACGAAGTCGTGATGACAAACAACAACATAGCTTCAAAAGCCAGTGTTTCCTCTTAATACCAGAGCACACACTACACACATATTGTAATAATAGTCTATGTCAGGACAAAGATCCTTTGTATAATTTTTGTACATACACATTGTGTTTACATTTGATTGTGATTCCTGATTCACTCTGTAGTTGGATCAGGATATCTATTCTTGAAAGCAACTAATACATAATTTAAAATTTAACACTTGACTTACTTAAGCTAGTCTTCTTGAGTGTTATATGTATGTGCTTGTCATAGTGTTGTAAAGTGTTGTGAATCTTAAATAAAGTGTTTATTTGTCTGTTGTTGTTGTTGTGAACTTACACTTCATCAATATCATAACCCTAGACATTCAACGTAGTCATCACAATATTCCAGAATAAGTCTGATTGAGGTCTAAATGTGGTAGCAAAGTAAGGTCATCTGTTACACACCACACATATTAGATACAGATACCTTCACAGCTGATCTCAGTCAGTACACTAAGTCCCCTATAAATATTTATATAATCCCAACTTACCACAAGGTGATAGAGTGTAAAAAGGTCTGCTTGATTCCGGGTACTATTTTCCATAGCTGCGTTTAGTGTCGTGAGTGTGTGCCGCTGGTGAAGCACCCTTTTTAGGGGTGCTTAGCTGGCTGTGTGGCTTTCACGATTCACTCTCGCAGCGAGGCGATCACGTCATTTGAATTCTCGGAGTGCCTATCACTTCTGTAGACTAGTATTCTCTCTCATTTCTTTCGTTCGTTCTTTCTTTCTGTGGCAGGTTTGTCTCTCCTGCTCTGCAGCGGTGGTGAAATAATGGCCAAACACCGAGTAAAGGATGAACTTCTTAAAAGGTATCAGCTTTCGCTCAAAATTACTAGATATAAACAGAAGAATAATGCTTCTGTTTCAGGGAACCTCACAGGAATTTTACAGAATGGCAAGCATAACAACTGAGATCATCTGAGCTATGAACTTTTTATTCTCCGCCCCTTCTGTGAGGAAAATTATTGACTCGTATTTTAGTAGGAGTTCCTAGCTGAAGGTGACTCAGCAAAATACTAATTTTATAGTTTTTTATGGCAATGAATTAAAAAAAAACCTGAGTCAAACGAGTACAAATTCACTCAATAATGATTAATTCAACAATAGATTTATATTTACATATAACAAGTTTAATAATCAATTATTGTTTAACAAGATACAATTAAATAAAGTTATTGTAATAAGGAAAACAAACAAGTAATTTTTCTCATCATGGGATGATTTGGGTGGATATTCTACAGACTCAATACGCTGGTCCAGTACTTTGATAATTAAGTGGATATATGTTGACAATGCTCTCGGGTTCAGTCACTGCTGGTTCCCAGCGACTGTTTCTTCTCTTCATGGCGGCAGCACTTCCCTTGCAGCAAGGCCGGGGTAACTACTTAGATTGTCCAGGCAAGCGTCTTCAAGACCCGTCTGATGTAGGCGTCTTGTGTCGACAGCTGGTATCTTGTGCCACAAGCTAAGAGGAAACAAATGCCTCTTTTTAAGTATTGGGTCTCCTGATAAGAACATTAGGTGATCCCCCGCCTCCATCCACCCTTTCATCTTCCATAGAATAGCCACTCCCTGAGCATTAAATTTAGACCATTGAGTCGGATAAAAGTGCTTTTGGACAGCGGAAGACCACAATTGTAACATTCTAAGAATACATGTTTGTACATGTAAACTTACTAAAGTGTTGATAAAATCAATATATACACCGTGATATAAACATCTACTCCCTGCTCTCTATGGAACCTGGTTCCACCTCTGCTTTCGGTTCTTGTAAGGAAACCCGCACGAAGCACTCACTAGCTCTTGCAGTGGTGGTTCCTGAGAAAAACTTTTACATGATGAGCTTGCCATATATATATATATATATATATATATATATATATATATATATATATATATATATATATATATATATATATATATGTCAAATGCAAAATATAAAATGAAATTCACGCTGTTGGGAGGCTCCGAGGACTTGTGACTTCCAGTACTATAGTTGAGATTTTATCCTTTCTAATTTTAGAAGATCCTCTTGCACTATGCCTATACTGGAATCCTGATTCTATTCGTTATCCTGGTTGTCTGAGATTTCTCCACGTACATGTTTCTCTGCTGAGGAAAGATCTAATCAGAAACAGTTTAGTCCAGCATTCCAGTAGCAAATCAACCGCAAATAAGCTTCTTATTTTGGTAGGGCGCCCCCCTCCCCCTCCTCCCCATGTTGAACATTACTACATGACAACATAAAATATTGCACTTACATGTTATTATCAAACTCATCTGAACGTACTCCATGACCATATAAAGTCTTGCCACTTCTGTGTTACATGTGATGTTTACAATAATCATTGCATCGCCGATTTATCCTAGATTATCACTGATAATCTCTTCCAAGATGTTACTTAGTCGTAGTTGTTTACCAGAACAATAGTCATTTGCCGAAAGTGTTATATTATTTCTCGTATTCTGCTCCTTTCCATCTGGTCATGTCTGCTGAATCAACACATTATCTAACATACCACCTGTTGTCCAGTTTACAAAACCTGTTGCAACATGGTTTTGGGGCAATTATCTGCAAACCAGGTCCCTGACTCAAACATTCGTTATTGACATTCCCCGACACAAGTCTGGGTTTGTCGCTGGATGTCATCTGGTGTGAAGAAGATTACGCTGTTATCTATCAGTCGTGCGTCTGACTTAACAATACGAATGTCGCTAAACTTTTAATCCGTCTGGTATTGACGATTAGTCAAACAAACACGTCGACGTGACTACAAAGAAAAAAAAAACCAATCAAACGGTCATGTAAACCGGGTGGGCGTGAAACGATAACCTCGATCTATGAAAGCGTGCACAAAATAACGAAAGAAAGAGAGGATTGACGGAAGAAAAAGAGAACGAAAGAATTCAGACGATAATTTCGTCACTTTCTTTCTTTATTTCTTGCTGTCTTTCTGTATTTCTTACGAGTGCCTTCTATGACGCATTTTTTAAATTGACTACTCACTCACAAACCTCGGGAATCGTTTATTTCGGTGTCTATATTGTAACGAAGCACATTTTTACAGTGTATTTTCCTTGTTCCTTTAGCGTCAATCAATCATTTTGTATGTAATGCAGCTGGTTTAATGTTTTGCCCATTTGACACGTGCTTCAAGATTGAAATTTTGTGCTTCAAGAACAAGCTGTCAAACAAGAATCTACTGAAGAACAAGATATTTAATATATGGTAAGATCTTGAACCGATACAGTGTGTTTTCATCACTTCGTGGCATTCCAGAATTTCGCCGTGGGTGGCCTATAAACGACCCAGACAGCGTCCATAATGCAAAATGGAGTGCCATCAGTGACGCAGGGGGACTTCTCCTCAACTCCCTCCCCACCTCCATAATTACTAACAGAGTTACATCAAGATCTCATAAACAGGGACACAGTCAGAATTTTATCGTGGGACAGCCAACAGGGAATGATGGCGTGCAATCATTTTAACAATACGCCGTTACACACAAAATGCTAACTGATTTTACCAGCGCTTGCTAATGTGACACACGCAAAGTTCTTACAGCTCTTTTATCATAAAATCATGCAGATTTATCGATCTTGCACACTGTGGAAATGCACATCAAGTAACAGTGCGCATGAACTGTCAGAATATTGCTTTCCATCAAGAAATAAAATATCTGGAGTAATCCTTATATGATCACCAGATAAGCACAATGCTATGGTATAGAGATGTGGAAGTTAACCTCTGTTTCTGAAGCTAATTACAACCTCATTGACTCTTTAAACCATCCACACACTTCCAGGGATTCCCCCTGTAATGAAACATTGCACACTAAGCGTGGATGAGACACTTGAGCCCCAAACGAAACTCTGGCGTTTATCTGGTAGGCTGCATGCAGGAGGATCTCACTATGGACCCCAGATAGGCAGAGGCAGCTGAGAAGTGGCTCTGTTTAGGACGTGACGATTCTTTGGGAGAGCCCAGAAGCAGGATAGCCCAGAAGCCGAGCACAGTTTTTAGCTCTGCATATTGGGAAAGCCCCCTTGGATGGCACAGTATGCCACGCATTTCCTCCTCCTAGCTTGGGACCAAATGTGATAAGCCTTTAAATGCAAGCCAAGCTGGAGAAATTGGAGCTTATACTTCAACTCAGCACGTTTTGAAATGGCAGAAAAGTCACAGGAAAAGGCTAGGTCTGCAGTGTAGATAATACCAAAGAGTCTGGTACTGACTGCAAAAAAAAGTGAGAAACTCAGTAGCACTAGTTTAACAACAACGAACCAAGAAAGTAGAATTAGTTCCCAAATTGTTCAGGAAGAGGCCACGATATTTATCAAAATCAGTTTTAGCAACATGTGGGAAACAGAACATCCAGTGAAGCGATGTCAGCTCCATAAACGGATCCAGTAATATTCATCAGGCTACACAAAGGTCACGACAGACTGAATAACCTCAAATATTCTAGGATTCATTGAATGCCTGTTCAGGAGCTGGGGTGGATCTTCTGCCCTGTTCATGCAGGGGTACGCGGCCATGAGAGAGCTGACAGACAAGCTTCGAGAGCACCTATAGTGTAGACATTGGGTACGGATAAAGGAGAGGTACTAAGGCCAATTAATGATCAACTGTTAGTGAACGACATTGCATTCGAGCAAGGCTAAGGTGTGTGATTCCTATATTCACACACTGGGATTCTCGCCGGTGCTACGGAGTTCTTACACTGTGCTGAGATCCTCCTTGTGTGATCTAAGGGAGCATATCGGAGTACTGATGGAAGTTGTCCGTGTGCAATGAAGATAGACCTTAAAATCAAGGCTAAGGTTGCAAAGAATTGGGCACCAAACTTAAGACTAGCAGGGATGAACATGTAAGAGAATGGGTCAGGTGCGTATACAACCATTGCGTCACAGGAAAAATCAGCATTCATACCTTCGACATTTGCCGAGGGAGACCGATCACCTATGACTGTGCCTGGAGTGCAGTAATGTCGATTATGATAAACAATAACAATAATCTAGAAAAAGGAACTACCAATGAGTGTACCTGTGGCACTAATAAAAATGACGGCTCAACATCTGCTGCGGGGGTGTCCACATTTGAGGAACACATAAAGCGCAAATGGCCGTCACCAGTACCATTCGATGAGAAACATCATGGGGTGGTCAGAAACCTGAGGCTGGCCACTGCTTTCTTCAAGCATATTCAAACTGGTGACCAAGGGCGTTCGACGAGTAATAAATTTTAGTATTATGTACGCTTTGGGCTCCCGTTGTCCAAGGCCCCTCTGGCACCAGTGGATTTGCTGGGGCTTTGTGTACGTTAATGGGTTCCAGTGTGGAATGGTAATCCACCAGCCGCGATATGCCTTGGATATTACAATGGTGGTTGTAAAAAAAAAAAAAAAACTTGGAAAACATGGTGGTTGCGTTATGGTTTGCATATTGCAGCATTATTGTGTTTGTTACTCTGTTGCTGCCCTTGTGAAAATGCTTTTAAACATAATCTGAGACACACACTGGGAACTGTTGCGGAAACAACAGTATTGATTTTTTTTCTCCTTCCCTGGAACCGTGTCACTGACGCATTTCTTCTCTTAAAACGATTTCACGACGTTTGTCGATTGTAATTACTCAGACATCAGCTCATGCAATCTTTCGTGGTGTGGCTGTTGAACAGCCAAGTTGTACTTGTGGACACGACAGTGTTTAAAGCGGTATAGCTATTAGTCATGAATAATAGCTTGTTCCTGATAAACGTAGAGCTGCAGATGATCGTGTCCACTGATACCTATTAAGGACAATCTTCGTCGAGTATGAGGATGAGGTTGTTTTTGCTTTTTACGTCATTTTCTTCTATTATCATCCTGGTTCTCTTTCGCCTCGTTACTCATACTTTACCCCAGTTGATTTCAGTCAGTGACATTTTTTTAAAAATTACAGACTCAGATACTGATGGAACTACTCCAAGTGGGTTATAATCTAAGTTATAATGTTGTTTATTTGAGAATATGCGTTATTTTAGATGTCAGTCAAGGCAACCAAGCACTTGATGAGAAGCTGGTTGCACAGAGAAAAGATAAAGGGTACGAAAATAAATGAAGAAATTATAACACGTTTTCACTAGCAAAAAACACGCCTACAAGATTTATAATAAAACATGGGAGAAATATAGGTGGAGGAAAATATCGTGATTTCAGAATAAGAATACGAAAAGACAAGAGAAGCTTTTATTGCATTGGAAAATATTTGGTAATAAAAAGAAATGAAGTCCAACACAAAATTAAGAATTTTCAAATCAAGTCAGGTAATCCTACTGTATGACATTGAAACATGGAGAGCAACAAAGACAGCAACAAAGAAGCTACATAAATTGACACTTGCGTAGAATAGAAGGATTGACATTATATGACAAGATGACTAAAGTAGAACTGATGGATCGGACATACATTGAGGACACCTGTTGATAGCATTACAAGGCGGTGTTTATTCTGGAATCCCAGGAGTAAGAAAAGTAGAAGGTGACCGACAAACACATGGAGAAGAGTACTGGAGACAGAAATAAAGACGAATGGAACGATGTTGACCGATGGCACAGGACAGGAACGCTTGGAAGTTTTTGTTAAAGTTTCTATGGTTCACCATGCGATGAAGAGTATTAATGATAATAATTGGTTCTGTTTGTAGGATGTTTCCAGAAGACGTAACCTTAGCATCTCCACTTTTTCTTGAAAACTTCATTTGTATTACTTATTTTCCGGTTCTCTTTCACAGTTACGTCATCCAGGCTTTTTGGTTCCCCGTCGAGCATAGAGGTACAACAGTAGCTAGCCAATCATTTCCATTTTGGCCGTCTTTTTTTAGCGTTGCCCATAATATTCCAATTGCTTTGGCTTCCACTTCCGCCAGTCTTCGCCCGATTCCATTTCTCATCTCCATTCTCCTTTTCTTCTAGTTAAGGGCATTTTGGGTACAGTGGTTCGATTTTTTTCCCTTAAGGTTTGATCTGTACATCTGCTCTTTGTTTTCTTTATAGTTACTACAGCTGCGGTGTCTGTAACATATAATTGTTCCACATTTCAAGAGTCTGTTTGTTTATTACTTCTGACTGTCGGATGTGAAGTGTCAAAGACATGTGTGGTGAAGGTGTGAAATTTGGAAGTACGAGGGGCGTTCAGAAAGTAATGCACCACATCGTTTTTCTCAGCTAATAATGAAGATAGAAGCATGAAATTTTGCACACTTCAAATATTTCATGTGCCAATTGTGTGCACTAAATTGCACTACAACCGGCCAAATAATACGGCTGCCCTAAACCGTTGAAATGGAGCGTATTAGCAACTTGCGTTATAAACAGCGAATTCTCGTTGCAGAGAAGGAAACTGTTGTGAATATTCACAAGCGTCTATGTGATGTGTATGGAAGTTTTGCAGTCGACAGGAGTACAGTCAGTCGCTGGGTTCAGAGAATCAAAGAATCAGGAAGTGGCGATACGGAGCTGCTTGTTCGGCCGCGCTGTGGACGTCCTGCCACAGCCACCAACGCAGAAATGTTGAAATGCGCTGAGGGCATTATTCTTACTGATAGGCGAATCACTACTCAACAATTGGCCTTACAGCTGTCAGTCGGCATCGGTAGTGCAAATGCAGTTATAAAAACTCTCGGATTTTCTAAGGTTTGCGCAAGATGGGTTCCTCGAAGTCTCACAAATGACCACCGATTGCAAAGGAAAGCAATTTCTTCTGAATTGTTGGAGCGTTTCAATGCTAATGGAGAGAACTTTTTCGCTAAGATCGTTACAGGCGACGAAACCTGGGCACATCATTTTGAACCTGAGACAAAAAGACAATCAATGGAGTGGCATCATCCGCAGTCACAAAGAAGAAAGAAATTCAAGACAATTCCTTCAGCTGGAAAGGTCATGATCACTGTCTTTTGGGACATTGAAGGTGTGATTCTTGTGGACGTTATGCCAAGAGGAGAGACAATCAATTCGCAAGCTTACATTAAGACATTGAAAAAACTCAATCAACGTTTTAGCAGAGTTCGGATGCAGAAGAATCCAGCAGACTTGCTTCTCCTTCACGACAATGCGCGCCCTCACACAAGTCTGGCAACACGGGAAGCAATCACCAAATTGGGTTGGACTGTACTACCCCATCCACCTTATAGTCCCGATTTGGCACCCTCTGATTTTCATCTATTTGGTCCACTTAAAGATGCATTCCGTGGGACAAGGTTTGAAGATGATGAAGGAGTGATTCATGCAGCGAAGAAATGGCTACATGATCAAGACAAAATATGGTACGCGCTAGGAAAACATGCACTTGTTTCGCGCTGGCATAAAGCCGAACAAGTTGATGGGGATTATGTTGAATAATACCGATGTTTACATGACATCCATGTATATTGTGTATAAATTTCATGCTTTTTTAATAAACAGCTCCTGAGAAAAACGATGTGGTGCATTACTTTCTGAACGCCCCTTGTAATATTCTTGAAGTAACTAATCATCATCATTAGCCATTAGGTTACTAAGGAACATAAGGCTTCAACTGACTCACGTCGTCCTCCTGTTCCCTGCCATCACCTGAAAACATTTCCTTGTCATCCTCATCCCTGTCATTTCTGTCTTTAATTCTCATCTCCAGGTGTGTTTCTGTCTTCCTCTATCTCTCTTACCATGGAGATTCCAATAGAAGGAATAACTTGTAACGTCGTCACCATGTTTCCTCAATGTTAGTCCTATCCATAACCATCGTTTTCTTCTCATCTTTTTTTTCAATGGCACTTTGATGATAGTCTTATTCATTCCTTCAAGTTTTTCTGTCCATCTTCTTGCATTTTGCCGATATTTATCTGTGTTAGCGAGGTACACTCCTCTGAAATAACGTCAGCTTTGCATGTTTATCCTTTGAATTATGAAAAGTCGGCAGCGAGGCACTTAACAACAGCGTAAAACCTGGTCTCTTATCTTACAGACGTTCGATGGTAACGTACCACAAGATACGAATTAAGTTGTCTGATACCCAATTAGGATTACATATTTGTTTTCGCATAGGTAAAAAGAATGAGACAAACTAATGTTGTCGGATTAGAAAGGGACTGTCGATTAAAGATAACTTATCTGAGAGAGACAAGCACTCTAACCGCTCAGCGAGTCAGACGCTGTAACCAAAATAACCATATCCATTTCTCTCACAAAGACGATCGTCTGTCTCAGGCCGCTGTCAACGCCATACAGTCTTTCCGTCTAGATGTTGATGAAGGCGTGCTGTCTGTCTGTTTCTCTTGTGGAATCGGCATTTTTGGAGACCAAGTGTGCTAGTATTCCCCACAAGGACACGTCGGTCTGCCTGATATTTTATATGAGCGTTCTTTGTCTCATCACAGAGACCGGCAACCACAGGGAGGAAAAATGAACAGAGAGAATGTCTCACAAATGAGACATTCTGGACATCTGTAATAGTGATGGGCCACTAACACGGAACACAACACTATAACATAATTAATTCTTTGAGACACGGCTTTGAAATAGCCCCAGCCTTCTCCATTATTTGACATCACGTGATATATATAGCATTTACTCCGGAAACGATTACCATTTCTACCGTGCTATCACCTATTTTGGGGACAGAGGTTAGTGCGTTTATGTATTGACCCGACAGAGTGAGTAGATTCGATGCAGGATACTCTGTGGGAGCATTCTGCTCTATAATATGTATGTTGCCATCTCATCCTATGTCTATCCCGTTGTGCTATCTGGTAGAAAGGTCCACATAGCTTGACAACTAGTTACATTAATTAAGGAAGAAGTAAGGAAAGCCATTTAGTTACTTAAAGATGGAAAAGCTGCGGGTCCAGATGACATTCTAGCAGAGGCCCATTAGGGCAGACACTGACATCTCTAAGGAGATATTATACGTTACTTGGTAAGTCTGGGAGAGAAGAAATACCGGAAGGATTGAGATCTGGTCCAGTTGCCAAAGAAATAAAACTTGCTAGAGTTGCCAAAATACAGAGGAATAATAGTACTGTAAGTTCCAAGGAAAATATCCTTTGTGAGAGAGAGAGGGAGAAAGAGACCGTAGACGGACATCAGAGGGAAGAACTTGCAGGTTTTCATCAAAACAGATCTTGTACACACAAGATAGTCACACTGGCAGTACAGCAGAGCATGGTTTGGAGCTGAGTTTATCTCTTTATATTGAATTTGTTAACTGTAAAATGACTTTCGATAGTTTAGACGGAATCACGTTGAAAGCTGTGAATGATGGTCTTTAGTGTTCGACGTATGTTCCCTAACAATATGAGGAAAACACTAGGACATGTAATGCAGAGTTCTTTATGAAGGTGTAGCAAGTTTAATTTGCTGGAGAGGTTAGGATGGTAAAAGAGAAGAAAGATTGTTGTGTTAGTGTCAACCGTGTGAGGTCAAGCTATGTAAGACCTTGAGTCTAATAGTTGATGATGTTGAGTTCTCAAGGGACCTAACGCTACCTCTCTAGATCTCACACGGTGTTGTATTTTAATTCTAATGTGTGGTGTTTGATGTGGCTAGTGTCTAGGGAATGCAATGAAATGATGGTACATCAAAACAACACACTACAACTCACTAAAGTAAATGAATAAGTCTGTGGTTAAAGTTTGAATTTAGAATATTTTTTGTACAATTTTATTATGCCTGTCCTTCAATTTCTTTTGGACAGGTCTTTTAAAACTGAGGAAAATATATGTGACACTAATGTTTAACCAAAAGGACTCTTTGTCCAATAATGATAATATTAATACTAAAATGTTCCTTTAGGTGTCTTCACAGAATATTATTTAGTAATTATTTATGTGAGTCATTTATTTGCGGAGCTGTGGTTGTCATCACGCCCCTGGGTGTAAAAGTTAATTAGTAGGGAATCAATTTAACTCCCGATGAACTGTCAGAATGCCCAGACCATAGCACATCACCTTTAATTCGTATGAGTAGTTTCAGACTGATGATATGGCTCTGCAGAGAACTTCAGCTCCCAGAGATTCACTTGGGCTAATAGTATACAGGATGCCCTTTACTGGAGACGTTACTGTCTTCAAATATTTCTTCAGGTTTCCTGTCACCGGCTGGTAACAGGAAATAAAACCCTGCAACAAAAAGAACACCCTGGCCTTTTTATATCTGGTGTATACCTCAATTAATTATATCTACATGATATGATGGGGTCAGCCTCGTGTGCATACAGGTGCACCAGCCCCTGACTTATATGACCTCACATCTTACTGTGACCACACCTCAGGTCCATATGGCAGATACACCACTGTCATTTTTACATATTTTCTTCAACACAATTTAATTTGAGTATGTACATCTCCTTCTTTATGATTTTCTTCTATTCCTAAATATAAACGCTCTAAGCATGTTGATAAGTGTTCCTCGAACACTGAGGCTTGCTATTCTATCTTGATCTTACAATAAATATTAATTACAACAATGCAATATTCAAACATAAATCAAATGCGAATACTCAAACTGCTTCTATAGGCATGTCATTCACTTTCCCAATTGGCAGTATCAACCTTTTGACTTTGCAAATAATACATAATAATATATCAATTCTTCTTACCACAATTCAATGAAATAAACACAGGTACGATGACTGGCACAAATTCAGCTTTGCCGCTGGCTAGACTGTGAACTTTTATTTATTAGTTTTAGTTTTTTAAGAAAGTCACACTTCTACTCTCATCGTCCTTAGTAAGAGAATGATTCTATACAAATGGCGTCAAGCCTTCAAAGCTTTCCTTATTATCAAATGAGCTGGCCAATGAAATCTGGCGACTAACCAATTTTGAATTGAATTTTGAAAAGAAAAAAACTCCAAACATACTGTGTGTTTTCCGGTCTGTTGGTTAGTCTGCCTTATATACTACTCTGCAAAATATATTTTGTTTTGGGCCAACCAATAACCTCTCCCTTCCTCCTAGCGTCTTAACCAATCAAGTGAATTACCCTCTTCTGCCTCTTTTCAAAAATGCGTCCAAAAATGTTACCAATAAAATGAGCAAAAACAACAGTTCGTTCGTCTTACTGTCCGTAGATATATAGTATTATTTCAATATCTTGGTTATTAATTGCGCGATTTTGTATATTGAAATATATTATTGATCAGGAGACTCTCTACTCTATTAATCTATATAAGTTTAATTGCCCTATTCATTGTCGTTTGTATTTTAATATTTTTCCTGTTAGTCGTCAATTTTTCCTTTTCTATTGTTTTTATTCAAAATAAAACAACTTGTCTGTGTTTCGTCAGAAAATACACTACTTGGCAGGAAATGAGACCTGTGTGTGTGTTTATACACTACCGTCTCACTATCTAAGCGGTTATACATTTCAACTGCGTGACTATAGAACGAGGCATGTATGTGGCTTTGCGTCGTTTTTGTTTCAAATCTGGCGACAGCAATACTATGCGCGTTCGTTACAATTTGCATTTCAAAACCAACGCGTCAATGGTAGCCTTTTCCGTCTCTCCTTCACCCCTCCCCGTTTCTTTCTTCTCTCACTCTTTCTTGGAACGAATACGCCTTGATTTTGTCAAAATGTTATATTTAATTCTCAAGGACGAATTAGGAAAAGCTAGTACCATTCGCTTTGCTCTGAGCTTGACAAACTGCGGGCGCGGGTGACGAAGCTGATCACAACTCCACTATTTTATCTCTACATTATTTTGACTTTATAACAATAGTTATTTTATCTATTTGATCTGGGTATTAAGGATCTCACTACATATCTCCCCAGTTAAGAACATGCTTCCTGATGTAAGTTCAGGATCCGAGATACACATAGATCAAATTTGCTCCTTAGGCCTTTTGAATACTCTGACTTTCGTCATAAGGGTGCCTACTCAAGAAATCTGCACCCACATTTTGTGAACCAGGAATGTATTCGATAGTAAATGAATAAGGTTGGATGAGCAACGACCACCTTAATAAACGAGCATTTTCATGCTTGGCCTGTGCTAAGAATACTAAAGGCTGGTGATCTGTTTGGATCACGAATGTTCTATCATATAAATAGATCTGGAACTTCTTAATCGCCCAGATTAAAGCAAGATATTCTTTTTCAATTGTAGAGTAGTTTTGTTCCGCTCATTTTAACTTTCGACTGGCATAAGTGACTGGGTTTAATTCGCCATTTGGTGAAGAGGACCTCTGTAACAAAGTGGCCCCCAAGCCCACATTACTAGCGTCCGTTCTTACCACGAATTCCTGAGTCAAAACAGGTAATTTCAAAATAGGCCTGCTAGTGAGTTTTTCTTTTAATTCTTATAAGCCAATTCGCACTGTGCCGACCATTCAATCTTATCAGGTTTTCCTTTACGAGTCAAAACTATCAGAGGCGCACACACAGAATTAAAGTTTTTAATATATTTTTGATAAAAGCCATAAAGTGACACAAAAGATCGCACATCTTTCTTTGTCTGTGGTCTGAGTGCTGTCTGCAATTTCTCCAGATTCTTGGGGTCAGGGGTCATGCTACCCTGATGTACAGTATGTCCCAAGAATTCTAGTTCTTTACATCCTATACAACATTTCGTTGGTCTAGCAGTCAAGTTTGCCTCTCGTAGTCTATCAAACAGCATGTTCAAAGAGTTAACATGGTCCTCAAATGTTTCCGTTGCGATAAGAATATCATCCATGAAATTGGAGATGCATGGATTTTTCAGCGGTTCCAACAGTTTTTGCATCATTCTGGAAAACACACTCGGCGCATTTTTCAACCCAAAAGGTAACATGTTAAATTCATAATGCCCTTCCGATGTGCTAAACGCCAGATAAGGTCGAACCTCAGGCTTCACGGGGATCTGGTAATACCCTTTACTGAGATCTACCTTGGAAAAATATTGTGCCTTATTCAGTCTGGCAAACAGTTGGTTAGTATCAGGTAATGGATCCACCTGACTTTCTGTGACAGCATTTAGTTTCCTGTAATCTATGCACAGTCTATGTTCCCCAGATGGTTTTCTCAACAAAACCACACTAGAGCTATAAGGAGATTCACTGTGAGAAATAATCCCTTCTTGTAACAAATAATCTATCTCCTCTTTCAAAACTTTTTCTCTTGCGAATGGGATAGTATAGGCCCTCATACAGATGGGTGTTGGGTCTAGTAGTTTCATATCATATTCCAACAAATTTGTGTTCCCTGGCTTATCCGTTAACACGTCTGTATGTTTCTCCAGAACCTTTTGAATCTTCTCCCTCTGCCCTTTGGTCAGGTGATTACTGATCTTCACCTGTGCAACCGTTTCACAGGGTTTCAGTGGATATTCAAAAGAGGTGAGAGGTTCATTTTTCATTTCGGTTGCTATGGCCAAGGTCATTAAGTGTGTTTCTTCCAAATTACGTCTTTCTTGATGTTTCTTTAGGAGGTTCACGTGATAGACTTTTTCCTTTCCCTTCTTGTCTATCTTGTAGTTTGTTCTGGATACCTTTTCCAAAACTGTATATGGACCTTGCCATCCGATTTGAAGTTTATTGCTGCTGCCGGGTAGTAGAAGAAGCACCTTCTCCCCTACAGCAAGCTCCCTATCCTTCGCTTTCTTATTGTAATATGCAGCATGTTTCTTCCTGGCTTGTCTTAAGTTATCATTTGCAATTTTCCAGCCAGTTTTTAAACGAGTGGTCAGTTCGTTCACATATTGATATGATGAGGTAACAGTCTCTTCTGCCTTCTCATCTGTCCACGTCCTCAATAAGGCTTCCAATGGACCTTTAATTGGCCTACCAAATAGTAGTGTCGCTGGTGCCATTCCAGTCGAATTATGGGGTACTTCCCGGTACGCAAAGAGTGCCGTGGGCAAGTATTGATCCCATGTATCAGGTTTCTCATGTGCCAACTTCCTCAGGATCGACATGAGTGTCACGTTGAACCTTTCCACCTGGCCGTTCCCTTGGGGGTGGTATGGACTACAATGAAAGTGCTTGGCTTGGAAGAGCCTGAAAACTTCCTCAGTTAGTCTCCCCTTGAACTGTGATCCATTATCAGTCAAGATTTGGTGAGGGAAACCTAACCTAGTAAATATGGTGAGTAATGCCTCTGCCACATGTTTCGAGTCGATTGATGACAGGGCTACCGCCTCTCCCCACATAGAACAAGTGTCCACCAGAGTAAGGATGTAACTGTTCCTCCTCTTGGTTCATGTGAGAGGTCCCACAATATCCACTGCAACTCTTTCAAAAGGGGTTCCCACTATTGGCATCTCCCCTAGAGTTGCAGGTGCAGTCCAATGCTTTGGAGCTACCCTTTGACATTCTGGGCAGGATTTTACATATCTTTTTATATCTTCCATTATTTTTGGCCAGAAATAATGACAAGCTATACGCTGTCCTGTTGCGCTAATCCCCATGTGACCACTGAAAGGGATAGCATGTCCTAACTCCATCACTTTTCCCTATATGAAGTGGGAAGTACCAGCTGTCCGTGACCATTTGAACCAGTTCCGGTCTTCCTATACATGAGTTTATTCTTTATATAAAATTCTCCTTTATTAGGAGGGGTATGGCATTTTGGGAGTTTCTTAAAACACGGCTTCAGTGACCTATACTCAGCCTGTGCCTTCCTCATCTCCTCTGGATGAGTATTTATAGGTTCATCTTCCTCCTTCTTCGACTGTGACCTGGTCTGCACTGTTGCCATGATCACAGGTCTCTTGGGATTCCACAAGAAGACATAACGACACCCCAATATCAGAGGGTAGATGGGTTCGTTTATCACTGCTGCTTTGATTACTCCTTCCACATAGGAGTTTTCACAGTTATCCTTGCGATGGGAAGTGTCATGGTTGCTACGTCCTTAGTTGCCCCTTGTATCTCCACTGTTTCTGTGGTATACTGATCTGTGTTCACTAGGTGAGAACTCACGACTGAATCAAAATCTAAACCTGTATCATAAAGGCACCTTATGGTGACCCCATTACATACATCATCCTCACAAACTGGGGGGTGATAAGGCTCCTGCTGTTAAGTAGGTTTGTCCTTTAATCCCTTGTTCCCCGTTTTCATTGCAGCGAAGGTATGTTTCTTGTTACAGATTTTGGTGTCATGAGTGTCCCTCTTACACCATTTACACCATTGCTTTCCTTGGTTGAAAGGTTTTCTTTCATTGAATTTCCGGTCATTGAACTGTGGGTTTCTATCTCTATGGTCGAATCTTGGCCTATCAAAGTTGGGCTTACCTCGGTTTCCCTGATCTCTATTATCAAATTTATTTGAGTTTTTTTGGGGCTTTATTGTTATCTATATGTTTCTGTCTTGCGCCAGCTACTTCTGCCTGGGCCGCCTAATACCTCTCAGCGACATTTAGTACCTCACCCAACCTCTCTGCACCTTGTTCCATGAGAAACTTTCTCAGGTCTGGAGCCATGGACTCTCTCAATTGCTCTATCATTATCATCTCTTTAAGATCTTGGGTGTTCCCCAGAGCAGTTCATTTCTCCAAATAGGTTTCCAATCTGGCAGAGAATTGGTGGTATGTCTCCCCAGACAAAAGCTTGGCATTTCTAAACTTCTTTCTATAAAACTCACCATTCTTCTCATATCTTAACAAAAGAGCCTGCTTTAACATGTCATAATTTTCTTGGTCATCCCTGCTCATTTTTGCAAAAACTTCATAAGATGTTCCCCTAAGACCCTGGGATAACTTCAGACTCCATCTATCTTTTTCTAGCCCATAAGTGGTAGCTAATATCTCAAATCTGCTTAAATATGACTCTATGTCATCATCTTTCTCAACAAAATAATCTAAATGAAACCCCATGGCTGAGTTTGAGGCCCCCTGACTGGCAGTGGCATCAGAGGTACAAGGGCTGGTACCATTTTTAGGAGCATGCCCTTGTAATTCCAATTCCCTTAGTCGTAGCTCGTGCTCCCTCTGTAATCTCTTATCTTCTGCTTCCCTTTCTGCAATCTGTCTTCTTTCCTCTTTTTCAGCTTCCAATTTCTTTTCTTCAAATTGGAGCCGTTTAATCTCAGCCTCCCGATCAGCCTCTAATGCCCTATCCTCCTTGTCAACCTCAATTTGTAATTTTTTTCATTTCTTTATCTGCTTTTAATTTAATAAACTTGTCACACTCTGAAGTTACGTATTGAACCAGAGGTTGCCCCTCCATTCTTATCTCTTTTGCAGCGTGCACAGCAGCAGATCTTCTTCTTCATTCGCCCTGAAAAGGACGGTGGTTGCGTTGTGTCTGTTTACGCCTAAGCTGTGATATCTGCATCTTTCTGTCGACACATTCGACTTCAGCACGGCATTTTTTAGGGACCGGGTTTGCCTTCCCATTGCGATCCGCACTCGCTCAGCCAGACCGCACTGCTGCAGACTGTTTCCAGGACCACCACGTGGAGGTGGAGTGCGGTCTTGACCAGCTCTGGTTCGCTGGTCCTGATGCAAGCAGTACAGCTATGGGTCGCTGACTGCATTCACTATTGCTGCATCTTGGGGTCCCAGCAGCAGATCTAAACTTGGCCAAGTCTGCCATCTGATCAATTCTAAAATGTTATAACTTTACTAATATAACACTAATTACAACTCTAATTAAATTATTCCAGGCTCTGACAATTCATCAATTTCCCAATTCTTGCGTAATCTTAATAATGGGGATTCCCTGGGTTTAATAATGATGTTACTAAGTATAATCCCGGAACAGGACTCCAATTTATATGTGGTAAGGTTATGAAAATTCAAAATCCCGGACGAGCCCCCAATATATGTAGCAAGTTTAATTTGCTGGAGAGGTTAGGATGGTAAAAGATAAGAAAGATTGTTGTGTTAGTGTCAACCGTGTGAGGTCAAGCTATGTAAGACCTTGTGTCTAATAGTTGATGATGTTGAGTTCTCAAGGGACCTAACGCTACCTCTCTAGATCTCACACGGTGTTGTATTTTAATTCTAATGTGTGGTGTTTGATGTGGCTAGTGTCTAGGGAATGCAATGAAATGATGGTACATCAAAACAACACACTACAACTCACTAAAGTAAATGAATAAGTCTGTGGTTAAAGTTTGAATTTAGAATATTTTTTGTACAATTTTATTATGCCTGTCCTTCAATTTCTTTTGGACAGGTCTTTTAAAACTGAGGAAAATATATGTGACACTAATGTTTAACCAAAAGGACTCTTTGTCCAATAATGATAATATTAATACTAACATGATCCTTTGTGTGTCTTCACAGAATATTATTTAGTAATTATTTATGTGAGTCATTTATTTGTGGAGCTGTGGTTGTCATCACGCCCCTGGGTGTAAAAGTTAATTAGTAGGGAATCAATTTAACTCCCGATGAACTGTCAGAATGCCCAGACCATAGCACATCACCTTTAATTCGTATGAGTAGTTTCAGACTGATGATATGGCTCTGCAGAGAACTTCAGCTCCCAGAGATTCACTTGGGCTAATAGTATACAGGATGCCCTTTACTGGAGACGTTACTGTCTTCAAATATTTCTTCAGGTTTCCTGTCACCGGCTGGTAACAGGAAATAAAACCCTGCAACAAAAAGAACACCCTGGCCTTTTTATATCTGGTGTATACCTCAATTAATTATATCTACATGATATGATTGGGTCAGCCTCGTGTGCATACAGGTGCACCAGCCCCTGACTTATATGACCTCACATCTTACTGTGACCACACCTCAGGTCCATATGGCAGATACACCACTGTCATTTTTACATATTTTCTTCAACACAATTTAATTTGAGTATGTACATCTCCTTCTTTATGATTTTCTTCTATTCCTAAATATAAACGCTCTAGGCATGTTGATAAGTGTTCCTCGAACACTGAGGCTTGCTATTCTATCTTGATCTTACAATAAATATTAATTAAAACAATGCAATATTCAAACATAAATCAAATGCGAATACTCAAACTGCTTCTATAGGCATGTCATTCACTTTCCCAATTGGCAGTATCAACCTTTTTACTTTGCAAATAATACATAATAATATATCAATTCTTCTTACCACAATTCAATGAAATAAACACAGGTACGATGACTGGCACAAATTCAGCTTTGCCGCTGGCTAGACTGTGAACTTTTATTTATTAGTTTTAGTTTTTTAAGAAAGTCACACTTCTACTCTCATCGTCCTTAGTAAGGGAATGATTCTATACAAATGGCGTCAAGCCTTCAAAGCTTTCCTTATTATTAAATGTTAAATGAGCTGGCTAATGAAATCTGGCGACTACCAATTTTGAATTGAATTTTAAAAAGAAAAAAACTCCAAACATACTGTGTGTTTTCCGGTCTGTTGGTTAGTCTGCCTTAGATACTACTCTGCAAAATATATTTTGTTTTGGGCCAACCAATAACCTCTCCCTTCCTCCTAGCGTCTTAACCAATCAAATGAATTACCCTCTTCTGCCTCTTTTCAAAAATGCGTCCAAAAATGTTACCAATAAAATGAGCAAAAACAACAGTTCGTTCGTCTTACTGTCCGTAGACATATAGTATTATTTCAATATCTTGGTTATTAATTGGGCGATTTGTATATTGAAATATATTATTGATCAGGAGACTCTACTCTATTAATCTATATAAGTTTAAGTGCCCTATTCATTGTCGTTTGTATTTTCATATTTTTCCTGTTAGTCGTCAATTTTTCCTTTTCTATTGTTTTTATTCAAAATAAAACAACTTGTCTGTGTTTCGTTAGAAAATACACTACTTGGCAGGAAATGAGAGCTGTATGTGTGTTTATACACTACCGTCTCCCTATCTAAGCGGTTATACATTTCAACTGCGTGACTATAGAACGAGGCATGTATGTGGCTTTGCGTCGTTTTTTTTTCAAATCTGGCGACAGCAATACTACGCGCGTTCGTTACAATTTGCGTTTCAAAACCAACGCGTCAATGGTAGCCTTTTCCGTCTCTCCTTCACCCCTCCCCTTTCTTTCTTCTCTCACTCTTTCTTGGAATGAATACGCCTTGATTTTGTCAAAATGTTATATTAAATTCTCAAGGACGAATTAGGAAAAGCTAGTACCATTCGCTTTGCGCTGGGCTTGACAAACTGCGGGATCGGGTGACGAAGCTGATCACAACTCCACTATTTTATCTCTACATTATTTTGACTTTATAACAATAGTTATTTTATCTATTTGATCTGGGTATTAAGGATCTCACTACAGAAGGACCGTTTACGAAATCATTTGCAATTAGAACTGGAGTGCGTCAGGGATGCCTCTTGTCACTTCTGCCCCTACTGGCTATAGAGTGCGAAAACCACATTATGAACCAATAGAAATCACATTAAATATACAGTAACCAAAAGATGTTAATTAAAGACATTGGATAGATTACACATTGAAGAAGCAAGCTAATAGCATAACAAGTCAGTCCTCGGAAATTTCCAGAGTAAAAGAAATAGCCGGACACTTACACAAAGAAGAGAAGTGGAGATCAAAAAGATTACGGACGACATGGAAAGAACTTAAACGGATGACACACAACAGGAGAGCTTATCGTAACTTAACTGAAGGCTTATGATGCAGTAGGGACTAAAGAATAGTGGTGAATGGTGTCTGATTGAGGCGGCATTTCACAAGGTAACATTCTTTTTATTGGTCGCATTAAATACTTATCTTCCTTCTTTTTTTTTAAACTAATAACAGTACGTGTTTATTTGCTAACTGCTATTTCCCCCTTTCATGTCCACATTATTCGTTTTCCGCCAGCCAGAATCCCATAATGACTGTCACTTCTGCTTGTTTGTAGTTGTGGGCTATTATGCCCGCCCTGTGTTGGTGTTCTGGGATACTGGTCTGCCATATATAGTGTTCTGTGAGTCATAGACCAGGCACGTCCTACTTTGTCATTATACTGGGCTAATTCTTCATATGGCATCTGTGTAGAGATACAGAAAGAACATGACTACTGCTCCCTCAAGCATGTCGTAACAGGCGACCAATATAAGGTTTTTACATGGAGCTGGCAAGCTCATTATCTTATTGAAATTCTAACAGAAACTACCGCTGCAAGAGAGAGCTATCTGTAGTAGTGGCTCAATGCTGCATAGGCAGAAAGAAGGGAAATGATGAATGAATTTTTCATGTGCCCCGTGTAGTTCCCGGGAGGGGGGGGGTCACTTATGAGACAAAGAAAGAATAGGACTAATGCTGGCTCATGCATGTCGTACAAGGGGACTTAAATGAGGTTATACATGGGACGTAACTTCTTCATGTAAAACAAACCTGCTACAAACTACCGCTGCAGGAGCGTGTGCAAGTTTTTTGCAGGCGTCATGCGAGGGAGCCAGCTGCAGGGCTGGCTGTATGCTCCATTGGGATCGGAAAAGGAAAATCATGATGATGAATTAGCCATGTGCCCCAGATAGTCCGTGTAAGAAGACAGAAAGAATCAAACCATTGCTCACTCAGGCGTATCGTTAGGGGCGGCTAGTTTGATGTGGATGTAACAAAATTGCTTCAGAAACCACTGCAGCAACAGTACGTGAAAAACTTTGGTGCAGGCTTCCTGTATAGATAGTGGCTCCATGCTCCACAAGGAGCATAAGTGAAATGATGATGATGCATTCTTCAGTTGGGATCTAGGGCCCTCTGCTAACAATCAAAGGATAGGTCTACCCACAGTTCTACACGAAACGTGTGATACAAGCCGTTTAAAAAAAGTGGATTATGTTTTTGGCAGCAACTTTATTATACAGGCTCATTAAGACGTCTCCTTACATAGGGAATAATGTTTCCTTTGGTCGCCATGGTCCCTTAGAGTGACTTCCGATTTCCTCAGACCTCAGCCTATTTCGATTTTTATTTATGGGGGCACTTGAAGGCCATGGTGTACCAGGAAAACACGAATAAAGCCAGTTAGTTTTTTTTTTTTTTTAAAGTGACAATTTTTCCCACATATAGAGACCTTTGAATCACCCTGTATAATATAACTTGCGTCAGAAACCACCACTTCAATAGCATCTGAAATGCGTCAGGCCAGACCACGCAAAGTGGGCCAAATTTTTAACAGTGTGATTGTAGATGTTGTCGTGCTTTAACTATCTTAATAACTATCTTCAACTGATCAAGTTTATTTTCGAATCTTACTTAATATTCCAGTGGATTTTAGTTATCGTATCTATCGTAAATTTTAGATTGGTATTAAAGATAGATTTGGTCCCGTCTGAATAGAACAGGCAAAGTGGTCAATAAGTGAGAAATAAGGTAAAAGAAATAGATTTCACTAGTGAACAGGTTAAGGGTAGAATCTGCCCCTGGATTGAGAAGGTACTCTAGTCCAGCCTATCTTTACGACTGTAATTTGTTAACAGACTGTCCTACTCTCCATACATGGAATATATATGTTTAACCACTCACGCACACACACAGTTATGTGGTATGTGACAACAAGACACAGAAACGTGAAAACTGTGGTAAATGGAGATTGGGTATGGGCTAGGCTGACCAACACAATTAATTAAGTTTTGTTTAGTTTATTATCATTTAAACTCTCACAACATCAAACATGTAAAAATCATAGGTTACAGAATTATGAAAATGACCCCATAAGTGTCCTACCCTCTTGTTGAGAAAAGATCCCGCAAGAAAATTAATAACCCCAAAAAATCAAAGAGTAACACTAGGGTATAGAAATAGACAGTATAGCAAAGAACACAGTTCCTAGTAAAGCTATCCCGTAAAATAACAGTAATTGCAAAGAAACTAAAGGATGGTACAGTTTCCATAACTAGAACATATTTCCTCTCACTCATTCATGTGTGGCCACATCAATCACACTTTACTTACTACTGGGCTCTTAACATCCATGTGCAGTTAGCATAATCCAGTGTTGAGCTTCTCCAAAGTGAGCCCCAGTTCCTTCACGAATAATTAATTTTCCTAAGGGGGAACGCCTACTTTGGTGGTGCTTATTGGATATGATAATGTCACATCAGATAGTTCATGTAGCAAAATATAAACCGCGATCTAGTGTTCACAGTAGACAGTACTTCCAATAGTTAAAGGAAACATCTGGTCGGTAAACTGTTAGTAAAAATATAATAATGATATATATATATATATATATGGCCACAGCCGGCTGATACAATTGAATGCAAAAAATCTGGGTATTTTATATGTCCAGTTATACTTATTCTTATAGTTCATATGTTTGGAATCTCTCTCTAGATGAAGCAAGAGGACCGAACAAGTCAACCTCGAAGACCCGATATTAAATACGAATGTTATTGGTAATATTGGACCGCTAGCCGCTGGTTTGTGATCAGTACTAGATTTGGAAGAAAACAAAACATTTAACCACAATATCAATATTCTATCCTATCACGTGTAAGGTTAAGATCTCTTATCCTCTCCGTCATTTAATTAAATTAAAAGGCACACGTGTCCTAGTCTATCTTATCACGCTTCACTCAACTGGGATGGATTGGGTTTAAGGTATGCGCCTTTCCCCACCCACTCGGTAAACACTCAGCGCACAATATCAGTGTTAATTTAATTATGACTACTTTACAAATATGGCTTGTCATTACTAGCTATTTGTTTCACCACATGATATTAAACTAATCACTCAAATAATTACATATAATGGATAGAAATGAATTGAATTCCGCCAAGTATCAATCGCCTAGTGTATTATTTAGCCAATTAAAAACATCTCTTTCTGAATGATAGCGGGTGATTAAATCTATGACCCTTACAGCTGGAAAAATTAGCTGTATGTTATTCAATATGTTAGTCTTAGCACTTAGAAAAATCCCAGTGAATTATATTGATAACCTTTTAAACACATTAAACCACCTAAATGCTAATATATATTACCGCAATCAGAAATAGAACAATCTCCACGGAATGCTATCACACACTTTCACAATGGCTTTAGAATCACGAGCTAGATTTCCAAAATTTCCTGAGCGAACTGATAAACTGACTTTGGGAGGACGGAGTATTTATACAGAAATGCTGTTATTTCACTAACTGGTGTGATAAGTCACGCCTTCGGCCATATCAGGAAAATCAACTCGTTCGACTCCCGAGATAAAGAATTTTGCTCACCGAAACCGACCAACAACACAGTTTCCGTGCGAACGGGCTTTCTTTGATTTTCGTCCGCTGCCGTAGTTCAAAATACTTCCACGGTACGGTGATAATGTTATCGCCCTTTTTATTTTACTTAAGTCCCCTGAAACGTTGAACATCAAACAGTTACGTCGGGAACTCTGCTCGCGTTTCCCCCTGATCAAAGAAGCCGCTTTTATCTCTACGCGCACGTCTGTCTGTTCAACAATTATGATTGCCAAATCAGCTCGCGTGATAATTGAGATAAGCGAATCATGGCTCTTGCTGACTGTTATCTAGCCTGTCGAACATAGGTAAACGAATTGTCAGCGCAGGTAAACAGAAAACTAGGCGTGGCTTCAAAATATGCGTTGCAAAACGTAAATACTAATGAGGAAACAAGGTAGACGGATTTCTGAGAATCTATTTACGTTTCCACGTCACAGTATCTTTCGCGAATAGAAGTATGGGGGAAGGTGCGCATTCCAAACTACCTTCCCCGGACGCCGAACGTTCTAAGCCCGGCCCTGCGTGGGGTAGTGAGGCGTTGGAGGCATCATTATACTGGGTCCAGTTGTATGAAGTGGGCTGTTCGGTTCCCTTCCTCGCACCTTTGCCTTCCCTAACTCAAGAGCAAAGGCAGGTACCCATTTACAGCAGGCAGTAACGCTAGCGACGGATAGTACACACACATACAGGACATCTTTTGATGGTATTATCAGGCAGTGCTTGTTGTAGAATCCCATTGGTAGAGAAGTAGATATCGGTGAAGGTGTCCTAAATAATATCTGCTCAGAGATCCAAGTAGAACAGGGGATTGGTCCTCGGAGAACAGGAGACTCAGAACCGACAATGCATGACAGGGTACACGACATTAAAAAAGAACAAACTAATGAGATAGTTGGCACGACGGCAATGTGTTTATTGAAGGCCTATGTCTCTTTCGTGAGCTAAAGGGTATAGATTTGATCACGAATCTTGATCTGTGTAGCGCTACTATGTTAGCCGACCCAGATAAACCCGGTAATATTTTGCTGCCGTCACCGTTAGTCGCTGCTAACGATCCAGTTCTAGACCAGTACGATTCGGAGCTTGATGCCGATAGGAGAGCGGGTTATCCCAAGGTATATAGGATTTATAAAGAGATTAGTACGCCGCCGCAAGCGGCTAGTATTTGCCATTATGCAATAAAGGTTTCGCCAGATAAATTATGGTTTTAATTTAGTACTCGTTACTGTGGTATCCTGATAAAACGCTTTGCTCTGTTTTATATGCGTAGGGCAGCTAAACGTCTGTCAGTTGGATAACATATTGGCCCATGATCCTACAAACTAAATTTAATCAGTCATGTTATTCTTGTTGATACTGACCTGGGACACATAATACTTCATTAAATTTGTCTCTCCGCTTTTTTTTATTTATAAGTGAAAGCGTCAATCAATTGTCGACACGCTGTATGATCAATGTATTTAAGCCACCGATTAATACTAGTTTAACGAGGTCTTTGTCTAGGCGAGCGGTATTGGTTGTTTAACATGGTTTCTTGGAAGACTTGGAATAATGGGGTATAGTTGAAATACTCGGATCATTCCTTCGCGGTTTTCTTCGCAAGTAAATATTAATTGTATCCGATTCTATCATTTGTTCAGCGGGATGTTAAAGGAGTCTATTTCGTTATTTCTATAAGGCTTCGTAGTGATGTGTCAGTATATTATTATAATCTTGATCTAATCTGTTGATCCGGTGATCTATATATGGCGGGGTATACTAGGGGGTATTCTGTTTGATGTATAACGTGTTTCTGAAACAGATGGATGGGGCGTACTAGTCATGAAAATGTAAAGGAAATAAACAAAAACGGGCGCAAAATAATACAACATTGTCATGTAGGCGTGTGAACGTAGAAACCAGAAAACTGTAACATTAGTGGAAGTCAGGGAACGCAAGCAAAAACAACTTGTAAAAGCTGGATAATCTCCTGGTCTGTGATGACAATAATATCAGCCGAACATGATTAAGGGCAGGAGGAGAAGGCTGTGTCGTATATTACCATGCATTAGGCTGTAAGATTCTTGGCTAGCGGATTTTGGCTCGATCTGGATTGGAAAAGATAAATTTATCATTCCCTTTACGAAAACTGGAGCATACTTGAAACTGTGCGCTCACCAAATAATAGAAACATATAGAGCTCTTTAATGCCTGCAGCAACAATACTATTACTAATAACATAATTATAAGATATGCAACATATAAGTAGAGGAAAACAGAAATTCACAGACAAGTAAGGCTGGTTTTTCGACCAGGCAGTGGCACCACGCGATTTCTTATATGCCAAAATTAAGAGGAACAATCATAAGAAAAGTCGTAGGTATGTGTGACAGCGTTCTTAAAAACTAATATAATTGTTTCGCATTGATTACACATAGCTCATGGATTGTGTAACAAAATCAGCAGTTATGGGACTATTAATCTATAGGAAAATAAAGGATTTGCAAACCACACCTTATACAACTCATCGCACTTGACTGTTCCAGAACACAACACAGGACGAGCCGTAAGAATTAGAGTGAAGAATAAAATCAGAACTGGTTTGAAGTACAGAAAGGTGTAAGGACTCAAGGCTAGCTACCGCTCGTCCCCTTACCTGTTTAAGATTTATGCCGAAGAACTATTATGAGAACAGCGTAAGAGATGGACCGAAGAAAACACACTGAGTTTGACCCAATAACATTCGGCGAGGTACACAAGGGATAAAGGACAATGGAAGGATAGTGACGAACAGTCCTCCTATCAGCACAACCCAGAAAGGAGTTGGAGAGACAGATCAATTAATTTCTGTCAATGCAAAAAATCACACATGCGAGGGCCATATCTTCTTATTACTTTAAAACAAAAAGACCAAAAAGTATTGATCAAACAGACAAACGTATAGATTCAAACAGACATTGAATTGATAACGAAGAAATGGAAGTTGTTATGAATTCTACACGAATTACTTAGGATTCAAATCATCAACAGGTTGGCGGGACCTGTGAAGTAGAAATTAAACGATAGACTTGCAACTTGCTCTCACTATAGATGAAAAAACTATCGGCATGGCACAAGCAAAGAAACAAAGTTACAAACAAATACTGATCCAGAGTCATGTATATTCTACACGTAGCCAACACTACAGGCTGGCAGAAGTAATGGACACTCATTAATTACAGTCTGCAAAATAGATTAAAAATCATTCGATATGACAATCTACAGAAGGACTGTGAGAATACCCAGGGACAGAACAAAAAAAGGGACCAACAGGGTAAAAGTGCTATACTACACTCTATAAATGTAGTGAGAAATGGCTCCTCATAATACCAATAGCTAATAATAAGGAAAGCTGTAATTTATAGGTCATATAAAAAGACATCATTTACGTTAATAGGAATATACCACTCAACACTGACGGATTACTTCATAGAAAAATGTACTTCTGTCTACAGAAAAGGTAATAACAAAACTAGATACTTCTTTGTTGTTTTTGCCGTTCTTGCAACCTCTTGTTATGCTTTTGTAATCTTTTCTTTTGACGATCGCAATCTTTGTTGATTCCCGTCACAGGACGATGTGTTCTCAATGATGAATTCGACTGTTGTTTGAAGTTCCTCTTTATCTCCATATAGCTTTTGAGTTTCAGTGTTGACGTCATTGCGGCACCTATATCTTTTTCTTAACTGGTCATACAGAGGGACAGTACCCCTCGTAAGAAACATGCTACATCAATTGCCTTTGTTCGTTTAATCCTCACCCCACACCCCCACATGTGGACAACAAGTGGGTGATAAACAATACTTATCGTGTTAGGCTTGTGTTCATGTGTTTATTCAGGTTTGTTATGCACCTGTCCTTGAGTCGATAGGAAAAATAGTTGATCTTGTCCCTGGTCCCCGGTCGAGAGTGTGATGGTAAGTCGTTTTGGTTTGGTTGATTCTGTTCTCGAACGGTCTGTTAGTCCATGGGATTAGCTCTCTTTTTCATCAGAAAGTATATGTTGACTTCATTAGATCCTTGCTATTGTACACGATTTATCCTCCCCTTATTTTTGCAAGTTTTATCTGCCTTTTCATTTCCGGGGGTGGGTTTACACCACAATGAAGATGGTACCCATTGTGAAAGAAAGTTTGGTTACTCTTTTTGGCAGCTACCTTTGTTTAATTTGAGTATTCTCATTTATTCAGATGCAGGGGGTAGGGGGAGTTTACCACCCCTTGAGAGCTTGCAGGAAACAGACACGTGCTATCTGCTGTGAGGATGACTACTCTGGTGGCAGTCAGAGTTGGATGCTGTTGTTTGTAAATCATATTTTGCAGCCTTGCTCTAGAGCTTGAACGCTCTCAGCTGTGTATAGTTGGAACAAGATTGTTACAGGAGTTGGGAACAGAAATTGGGCCTACCAGTCATGGAATGTGGCTTAGTCCTCATAGTGGTTGTCAGGAATATGATGCGAAAGTAAAGATACTCGGCACTCCCTTTCCATTCCAAACAGCAATTAAGTGTTGCTGATCCAATTGTATAGGCAATGTATATCCATGATGTATTCGGGGATATGCTTTCTTGGATCTATTACATAATCACATGCGTAGCAAGTGCCAGTTTTTGCAGATCATTTTATACTTCACATCATTGTGAGACCACTGGATGCGTACTGCGTATGTATTAAGAATTTGGGAGTAGGGAGCACTGCTGGCCTGCTCCCATGGTAACAGGTCGCGTAATAGGGTGGGCTTCTCTGTCGGTGTTGGTCTTCATGGATTAGGTCTTCTTGATGCTTGTCTTATATAGTCTTTTTCCCCCAGATGCACAAAGATCTGCTACGCTTTTTTAGTCGTCACAACGTTCCCAAGATTCATCGATCAATCTAGTCTCTTGCCCTTCATTGGGTGCATTTGGCATATAATGCGTTGTAACTCTTTTCCATCTGGATCATGCGAGGTGTTTTTGTGTTCTCTTCTATGGGCTAACAATGTCTGTAATCGCCTAGCATAACCTTCTGCATTTCTCTGTTATTGGGTATTGTAGTAAAATTTTTCAATAGGCTTCCTGTATTAATGAGCACGCTTCTGAGAGCGTGATGAGTCAATGCAACTTGCATCCTCTCAAAGACCTGCATGAGTGTGAGCTAGTTTGCAGCTGAATGAGGACACTGCAAAGTTGCTGAGCTAGGCATCGAAACTCAGTGTATGAGTTGTGTCGTCTTAGTTAATTACCACATTAAGAAGTAAAAATCTTCATTTAAGATATTCAGTTCATTTTTGCATATTCCCCAGTTGTTGTACCTTGCTACATTTTATGAGTATGAATGAGCTCAAGTCGCGTCTTCGGGCCTTTCTTATTCCTTCTGCCAATATCTTCAATATGCTTATTCCATGTAAGCCTTTTTGGTCAAATGTCACAGCCCCAAGATAGGAGGAAGATTGGTATCTTTCTTCCTTAGATCCATGAACACGGTTTGTCCCTAGGTGAGTTTATTGGTTAGCCAGATTTTGTGACCAGAGTGGGGGGCGATGGGGAGAACAGTGTTGTTGGAAATTTCAGTTTTTTGTCACTGTGTTTATTTCCCATGATAAGATACACATCTTCTCTCGCCCATGGACACTAGCATGTATGCTGCCCGCTGCATTCTATAATTTGCTGTGGTGACATTTTCATCAGCGCACCAGAGTACTAGGTCATCTGCATATAAGGCAGCTTTTAAATCCTGAGCATGGGGAGATCTTTACACCAGGTCATTCCTTGATGTAAACAAGGAAGAGTGTTGGGGAAAATTACTCCTCCTTGAGGTATACCGGTAGCCCTGAGGAGCAAACACTTTTGTGCTCTGCAGACCGTCAAGAGTGACTCTAGTTCTCCTGTTATGTAAGGATGACTGGATCCATTTCATCATGTCTGCCTCGCGACGATGACTAATCTCCACTTCGTCCTAGAGTTTTGCAATGACGGGCCATCTTTCCACACGTAGAGTCAAAGGGCACTGCTTGATGAGTCGGGACCCAGATCGTTAGGACCTTTTTCTTCTCCTGGAAGGCATCTACTATTGCTTGAGACAAGTAAGTAACTTGGTCTTCTATACTGTAGCATTCTCTAAATCCAGCTTGTTCCGGCACCAGGATCTGCTCAGACTCTAAATACCATTTCAATCTGTGAGCTTGACTCTATTCGCTCCATTAGTCTTCAACAAAACATCAGACTTGTGAGGAATGATATGGCCAGGGGTAAACTTGGCAGGAAACATCAGTATATCAGGGTGTTCGATGCTCTGGCGAGCTACGGAGTTACCCGCGCGTTATTCAAACACGTTGCTATATCAACAAAGAGCTACTCTCCAAATTTACGATCAATGGAAAGAAGAGTGATTGGTCCTCATTTTCGTAGAAGACAAGCCCCGATTGATGTCGAATTAGTTGCACAAATTTCGAAGTAATGACAAAGTTGTCTTTTTAAGTGTGCTTCCAAGAGCCGGATCTCTGCTTGCCTTACATCCATAGATTTGCCATCTATTTGACTATCAGTGTGCAAATTTTATCATTTTCTGATATTTGTTGAAAGAGCAAGCTTTCGCGAACGAGCAACCCAACAAGTTTTTTTCGCTTGTATCTAGTCATGAAAGTTGTTCTACAGGAAAGATTATTGGCCTTATTATGTCCTCCGTGCCTTACATTTCTTAATTTCTTACAATTACAAGTAGTTTTTAACACAAACATAACCTTATATGTGCTTATACATGTTATTTGTGATCCTTTGGTGATGTCAAAGATGGCCCATTTTCACTTTCAGACGGACCGATAAAATTTCTAAGTCGAAAAATAAAATAAAAATTCATAACTATTTTATTTATAGACCGATTTTAATGATGGTTTTTTTTGTCGTTGTTAATTTTGTTTTATATGTACTTTCTAAATATCTTATTGAATTGTCAATGTAACAAATATGAAAAATGATATTGTGGTACCTAATAATAGTCTAGAAAAGTTAGTAATGGAAGGCATGGTCTCTGGAAAAAGGGGAAGTGGACGACCTAGACGACGGTGGATCCAGGACATCACAGAGAGTCTGAACATGTCTTTGGATGATGCAGGTCGACCTGCCAATAATCGTGATACGTTCAGAGCAGCTGTAATGGAGACAACGTTCTGGAGAGAATACGTCACATGATGATCATGATAACGTTCATGGTTGAATGTCCAACATCAACACCAAGGTCAAGGAATAACGGTACAAATCCTTCAATACTTATAATGCATAAACTTCATTAAGAAGAAAACGCCATCACAGACGACTGTTTATATTTATTGTCGAGTACAATTCTTGGTGACAAACATTGTAACTTAACACTGTTATTTTGACATTATACTTTGATCATATTCATAAAAACTCGCACAGACCATTGTGCATCAATTACTGTTGTCAGATTTCATAGTCTCTATATTTCTTATACCGCCGCATTAGACATTATTTCATTATATTATTACACAATTCATTAGCGTCTGCATAATTATTCTAGCACTGCTAATCTAATTTGATTAGGAGTTCATATTGTATTTCCATTTGGCTTACCACGCCATTTTATCACTAACGCGTCAATTATTGACTATTCTGGCACGATGGCCATCACAAATGTCATTCGACGACTATCGAATCGTTTATTCTCTTTTACAAGATATACATTTAATCTCTGGACACTCAGGTCCTGAAACACACTTCTTATCAATAAATCTAAGTGGCAACTGCCACACTTTGCTATACACTGTGAGGTGGTTAAAACCACATTAATTAAAAACACTTCCAATCGGCCCCAAGGGCATAACGCAGACTATTTGTAACTATGTATTTCGCGTTATCGTTCTGTACGTGATATGTCTTAGTGTGGGTCTAGTTGGGATGCTAAATGGTGCAATCATCCCGACCGAAAATAAACCAGCCAAGACAATTACCCACCATGAAGCAGTCCTCAACAGGGGTATGCTAGCATGCCATCATTTCCGCTTGTGATTGATTTCCTTTGTGGTTGTTCTATTTCAGCACTTGCCAACGTCTTTCTTTTTGGCGTCTTCTTCCTCTCGTTCTTGCATAACAGAACACTCGCATTGTAGCTAGTCCTACCGTTGATCTGATTCTTTCTTATGTCAGTATCTATCTATCTATCTATCTATCTATCTATCTATCTATCTATCTATCTATCTATCTATCTATCTATCTATCTATCTATCTATCTATCTATCTATCTATCTATCTATCTATCTATTTATCTGTGTATCTATCTATCTATCTATCTATCTATCTATCTATCTATCTATCTATCTATCTATCTATCTATCTATCTATCTATCTATCTATCTATCTATCTATCTATCTATCTATCATGTTTGCCTGCCTGTCTGTCTGTCTGTGTGTCTGGTATAGTGCAAGGATAACCTTACAAATGACATAAGAACTTTTTTCAGTATGTTATCTGACTGGGTTGTATCTTTCTTTGTGTAGTAATCTTCTCACATTCTGTCCTTCCTGAGATTAATCAGTTAACCAATTAAGCCATTATTAACACATTTTATTGCTGGGATTTTATTTCTGGTTAATTCCTGACATATACCAAGAAAAATATACTTACTTACTTAGTCGTTCCCCTTCTACCGTGAGGTGTAGAGGTTTGGAAGAGAGAGCACCAGACTATCCTATCGGCTGTCTTCCTCCTGGCCTGGTTCCATTATAATCCTCGGTCCTTCAAAGATTGTCTAATGTTGTCCTCCCAGCGGACTCTGGGTCGTCCTCGGGGTCTGGATCCTTGGCTCTTTGTTTCCCATGCTTGTCGTGGTATCCGATCTTCTCCCATTCTGCAGACATGGCCAAACCATCTTAATTCGGACTGTTCTACTTGGGTCTGCAGGGGGTAGGATTTAAGGCCTTGACGTATCGTCTGGTTGCGTACCATGTCTCTTCTTGTTACTTCACCACCTTCCTCAGATACCTCATTTCTGACGTTTGGATCTGGCTTTTATGGGTTGTAGTCATTGCCCATGACTCGCATCCGTATGTCAAGACTGGGACATAGGTGGAGCGGTATACAGCCATCTTCGTTTTCTTACCAACCTCTCTTTTGCTGAGGAATCCTCGATTTATGGCCTGAAAAAGTCTCCCAGCTGCTGCTTTTCGAGTGGCCAACTCTTCTTTGATACCTCCCTGTCGATCTATAATAGCTCTGAGGTATTTAAAGTGGTCGACCTGCTCCAGGACCTGTTCTCCCAGCTTAATCTGATGTCTTCTTTCTTCTCGTGATATCACCATGGATTTTGTTTTAGAGCTGCTTATGACCATCCCTCTCTTCTCCAGCTCTTCCTTCCAGACTTGCAGGTTGGATTGCAGATGTGCCTCTGATTTAGCAATTGCCTCTGATTTAGCAATCAGGGCAACATCATCAGCAAATGCCAGCTCCGAAATATAGACCTGTCTCATCTTCCAGTACCCCACTGAATACTTTCTTGTTTTCTCCTTACATGCCTTGATGACATCGTCCGTAACCAAGAAAAATATAAAATAAATAAATGACCTTTGTGAGATGGCTGTTGCTACTGTCTGCCAGTAGGAACATTCTTCGAAGGACAGTCTTGTATAGTGCTAAACGCATGCCATGCCTTACATCCAACAGATATATAGCCCTTGCCTTCACACTGACCAGTGTTGAAAATCCTTATTAGCAGAGATAGGTTGTAGCATAAGAGGTTAAAAGTAGTCCCATATCAGATACTGCCGAAGGGGAGTGAAGTGTTAAAGACTTCACTATACCAGGTCCAGCATCTAGAGGTGGGGTGACCAGTTTCCTTCCTCGCTGCCTTTTCCTTCCCCAACTCAAGAACAGATTCAGGTACCCATTCACAGCTGGGTAGACTGGAGCGTGACGATACCATTTTTCGAACCCGGTACCTTTGTCGCGGGAGGCCAGCGCTCTAACCATTCTGCCAGTCGGACGCTCAAGCGTCAGCATATGAGATCAAGCTTTCTTTTGCCAAAGCTTTCAAATCTAGACTTCATAATTTTTTTTCAGTGAGAATGCAGTTGCGAAACATTTTCTAGGAGGCAACTTATACCTCCCCATAATCATCTCTGCGCACTCAACTGTTTAAGAACCCCTGCCTAATACCATACCCTTTCCACGATCTACATTCTACACCACCAAAACAAATGCTATATTTTTGTGTTCTTTCTGCATCATTTAAAGTTTTCACACCGAGAACAATAACTGAACGCGCATAGGAAGTAGATAAAGATCTGTAATACACCTTCCTTGACTGCAGAGGCATTTGACAGAGCAAGGGTATAGAGAGAGATACGATCAAACTGATTGCAAATCTCCAGACAGACAGAAAAGATTTGACAATAGAGCCAGAACATGTGCTGGGAACTGTGTACAGCAGTGACGATAGATAATTAATTTTGTAAAGAAAAAAAAGGGGTAGTCCCGTAGCAAATACTGCCTTAGGAGAGTGAAGTGTTAGAGAATTCATTATACTACGTCTCAGCTTTATGAGGTGGAATAACTGGTTCTTGTCTCATTTACAACTGGAGAGACTGGTGCCAGACGCGACATGGTTTCGAACCCGTAACTGTACCTCGAGAGATAGTTTGGTTTGGGTTTTAAGGACTATCTTCATTGCACACGGACTACTCCATCGGTGCTCCGATCTCCTCCCTTAGATAAGAGAGATAAGAACTCTAATCATTCGACGCTCAGATAATAACAATAAACTTTTTTTTATTTTTATTTTTAAATTTTTTTTCTTAGGTAATGAGATTTTTCTATTTTTTTGTGTGTGTTTTTTTTCGATAACGAAATAGAATACAAAATAATAATAAAAATATTCTTCATCGTCAATAAAAAAATCATCATAATCATTATAAAACAATAAGAAATGTAAATTATCTCTTGACTTGTACTCTCTGTCAAATAAACGCACCAAGCGAGGTAATGACGCATCGGGAGAAATGATAGTGGAAGGACGTGACATCAGATACGACAACGAAACGTAAATGGAAATGGTCCTCCAACTTCTACTAGACACAGTTAATGCTAACACCAACTTCAAAGATCTAGAGTTAAAGCGAGTGGAAGACTGAAAAGAACGGTTATTTCAAGAAAAGAAATACTCCCAGATTGGGAAAATGTTTGTAGAGGATAAAGCAAAGCAGGTGGTGAGCTAATTGTACTCAAGATCAGCGGCAGGCAACACAAGAACTGTGGGGACCTACTTTAGAAACACTTGGGTGTCCTAAAGATCTGCCTTAATAAAATCATACCTGTTTTCAGAGTATGTGGAAGAATTGTAGCCTATGTGTAACTTTCATCTGTGCCGGACGATCTGCCATCAGCACAGCGCTGGAAACTCAAACTAAATCGTATTTTTCATAATGCTAACTTCACTTTAAAAAAAAACAAATGCGGATGCAAATCACGATTGAAGTGAATATTTCTAAGTTAGCTCGTGAGTTTGCGCTGGAAGCGCGGAAAAAAGGACCATTACTCCCGGGGATACCTACTTCTACTACTTAGTCGTTCCCCTTCTACCGTGAGGTGTAGAGGTTTGGAAGAGAGAGCGCCAGACCATTCTATCAGCTGTCTTCTTCCTGGCCTGGTTCCATTCTAGTCCTCGGTCCTTCAAAGATTGTCTAATGTTGTCCTCCCAGCGGACTCTGGGTCGTCCTGGAGGTCTGGATCCCTGGCTCTTTGTTTCCCATGCTTGTCGTGGTAGCCGATCTTCTCCCATTCTGCAGACATGGCCAAACCATCTTAGTTGGGACTGTTCTATTTGGGTCTGCAGCGGATGGGATTTTAGGCCTTGACGGATCGTCTGGTTGCGGACCATGTCTCTTCTTGTTACTTCAACCACTTTCCTCAGATACCTCATTTCTGAGGTTTGGATCTGGCTTTTGTGGGTTGTAGTCATTGCCCACGACTCGCATCCATATATCCCGGGGATACCACGTTTTTTAATTCTGGAGGGAGAGGACTAGTCCGAATTTCCCTGGCTTTAAAATTTCCCTTCCTCTTTTTCCCGTCACCTAGACATTACCAAATCATCCATCCCCTGTGATCTGGTTTAGCTAATGCCGACTTTTGCTGTAGATCAGAGGTCGACAACCAGTCGACCCGATCTGCCGCAGACATAAAAATATAGTGTGTTAGTGTTTTGTGTGTCGTAAAGAGGGGATTGTGTGAATGGTTACTATTCCGGCAGACAGTTCTGTCCACGCGTAGTTTTTCTTCTCTGTGCTTAAAACTTGGCACATACCATAAATCGTGCATTAACTGGAGAGTACTCACACTGCGTTTGTATTCACAGACGCAAGTTTCTGCAGTTCTGCGTTGGTGCAGCTATCCACCACGAGACTAATTTGCATCAATCAATGACACAAGTGCAGCAGCGGCATCATCTCAAGATCTCTAGTCAGGATCCTGCATTGAACGCTAAATTTACTGTTTCACGGAAAAGTCTGCTCGTAATGTCGTAATAATAGTCCAGACGTGTAGCGAGTTGTTTCGATGAAAGGTTAACTTCTTTTCAATCGACATAGGCGCACTTATTTGGCATACTTTTATTTTACATCTGCGGAATGTTCTTCTCTTATGTGCTTTATGCACTTTAACATTTCAATAACTTTTTGTTTTTGAATTATTTACATTCCAATTTTATTTTGTTATATACCATCATTATCAGTGCACTTCATATCCATAAGAAGTATAGGCCGTCAGCAAATTCACGCCACCCACCCCTTGCTGTCTTCGTTTTAGGGTCTTTCCATGTCTACAGTTTTCTTCTCCACGTGTTTTTCGATCTTCCTATACCTTTTTTATCCGGGTGATTTCAGTGTCTACAGAGACAAAGGAACAGTTTAACTACTACACCTTCAAGCATGTCGTACAAGGCGACTAATATGGGCTTGTTCGTTGGGTTTGTAACCTTATCATATAAAACCAATTGCCACAGAAGCCACCTCTGCAAATCATGTGACTGCGTGGCACAGGTGTCCTTTATTTATTATTTTAATTTTATTTTCGAGTTCGTCAGCAACTGTCTTGTACGTCATGTATATGTTTTAGTTATATATTTATCATGCTGCATTTATCTGCCGCTGTTAGACTGTTTTTGTGTTTGATTGTCCCCCTTGTCGCACAGAAATTATCACATTGGCATTTACCCTGGAGCACTTGTTTAACTGCACAATGCTATTATGAGTGGTAGTTTACGTAGAAATCAATAGTGCGCACGAAGTGCGCTCGCTCAAAAAGATTCTATATTTAGAAAAGGGTTTCGTGCAGTCAATTTATTCAATATTTTTTTACTGCTACAGACTGTTGCTGTCTCAGAGGTACAGCCCTGGCAAAAGCAGCGTTCCATAAAATTAACAGTATTTTATGCATCAATTTTGTGTCAGCTGGGAATGGAAAAAGTTGCTTAGAGCCAAACGTGTCGTATGGAAGCGAGTCAGTGAACAAACAAGAAAGTCACGTGCGGCCACAGAGAAGCGGTTTTTCCCTTCTTTTTTTTCCCCAGATGAATCTTAATACCGTACCATAAACAGTTAAAAAAAGTGATGATGAGGATCTGAAAGAGGCCAGTGCGTAGAGGAAGCTCATTAATCTTATTAGAAAGATACATTCCACTTTCTTTGAATGTGTTACGAGAAGAAGAACGATTAAATATATTACAACAGAAAAAAAATGAAGACAAAATAGATCATCATCATCAGTTGCCATCTCCACAACGAAGGTTGGCTGTAATGGATCTCCAACGTCTTCTGTCTCTTGTCTTCGTGGTGTACCCTGAAAGACTCTTTCCTGTCCATCTCTTGATGTTATCTTCCCACTTATAGCGCTGTCTTCCCCTTGCACGTTTGCCTTCACCTCTCCCTTCTATTATGATCTTCTGCAGGGTGTTATGCCTTTTTATGTGGCCAAAGTATTTTAGCTGCCGAACTTTGATCTCCCTCATTAGTTCTCTTTTCATACTTAGATTTTCTAGGACCTCCTTATTTGTTTTCTTCTCTTTCCATGAGATACGCCCCATTCTTCTATATATCCACATTTCAAAAGCTTCAATTCTTTCTTCCAAATGCTTATACATCGTCCATGTTTCTGCACCATACAGAAATGCAGAATATATATAACACTTTATGATTCTCAGTTTCAATTTGTGAGATAACTGTTTAGATGTCAGTATATGTTTCATGTTGTTGAATGTAGCTTTGGCCATTCCTATTCTCTTCTTGATTTCTGTTTCACATCTGCCATCTTCTGTTATTATATGACCAAGATATACGTAGCTCTTGACTTGTTCCAGGATTTCCCCATTTACGCTTATCTTTAATGTGGGTTTATCGTCTGTTTTGCTAATTATCATAGTTTTTGTTTTCTCAATATTAATGTCGAGTCCATATTCTTGACTTATACTGTTCACTTGCTTCACTAGTTCTTGTAACTCCTGTTCGCTTTCAGCTAACAACAAGGTATCATGTGCATATCTAAGGTTGTTTATTGACCTTCCACTGATGTTCAGTCCTGGTATTTCCTGTATCTGTTTGAAAATTTTTTCGGTGTATAGATTAAATAGGCAGGGGGACAGCACACAACCTTGTCTGACACCTCTTTTTATGTCTATGTATGGTGAATAATTCCTTCCAGATCTTACTGTGGCAGTTTGCTCCCAATAAAAGTTACTGAGTATTCTTATATCCTTTCCATCAATACCTATGTCTTCGAGGCATTCAGTTATTTTCTCATGATGGACTCTGTCAAAAGCCTTCTTATAGTCAATGAAGCACATGTACATACTTTTTTGGACCTCTGTATATTTTTCTGCTAATATTCTTAGGCAAAATATTGCCTCTCTTGTTCCACTGTTCCGTCTAAAACCAAACTGTTCTTCTTGGATTTCGCTGTCTACCTTACTTTTTATTCTTTCATGTATGATTGTCGCATAGAGATTATGATCAATAAATTTTCTATATTCTCTTCTTTTTCTACCCGTGTCCTCTATTTTATTATCGCTCTTTATCCTTTTCCTGTATTTTTCGCGTTCGTTCGTTTGCGAGAAATATTTTCTTTCCCATTCTCACTTTACCGTTTTTCTTTCTCATACTGATACGCATTCTATTATGTAGATGTCAGGCTCTGGGGGTTATTGCGTTGTAGACGTAAAACTGTGAATATTCATCTATCTCAGACATAGGGCCGATATATCGTCTGCGTTTTTCACCTTGTCACAACAAACGTAGTTTTCGGCTGAGTGCTCAGGTGAGGTGTGAAACCCGACATCTGCACGGCGCAGAAAGAGACATTTGTCTGGTAGTTTCCTCTGTCACGGCACTCGGGGCCAGTTTCGCTAGCAGTGAGGTGTTTAAGACGCGTTTGGCATGTTATTGCCAGCGTCTAAGGTACGTAGGTGTTAAGGCAAAAAAGGGGAGGCTATTGCGTGTGGTTTTGGAATATAGCGCACATTTTGTCAGTTTCATAGATATAAACTAGAGTTGGAAACCTGACTTCACGCACTCAGTAACTTCCGCAGTTAGATGTTAAGGTCAAAACACATCAACAGTGCGCAGTCTCTAAACAAATCTCTAATTTTATTTCCACTTACATGGTCGACAGTGACACTGGTCGACACTCTACATAACTTTATAACACCTGATAGAGGATTAGTGCTTCGAAGTGAGTCACTGATTAACTTTTCTCCAATAACAATATGTAATTCATGTGCTGTTGAGGTAATTGACTATGTATATTCTAGTGGTCCGTGATTTCAAAATGTTAGACAAAGGAACCCAGCTTATTCCACTCATCAATTAGGATTAATTACAAGTGGTTTAGTGCTGTACAGAATATATCATCTACTTCGAAATTAGCCGTGTCAGTGTGACATATATTTATTAACAGTATGTCCTACGCGTGTTGTCAGTTTGTGTAGTAGTAATTTCATTATGAGGTAATACTGGTTTTGCTTTCTTTCAAGCAGCTGTCTGCGTAAGATTTGTCATCAATGGACTTCAACTAGTTTTGTCTTTAATTCAATGACACTACTATTGGAGATGTTCTCAGGTTCCTGAATATTTAAAACAATTTACTTTCCCCTCTTAAGACTTTAATGTTACAATGACTGTGTTAGATGGGTGTAATAAGCATAATTTGACGTGATGTGTCTTTCTGTATGCCCCACACTCAGCTTCTATCTATGCGTGATGGCGCATTATATTGAAGACTACACTCTGCTCGATCATTTCCTCCCTGGGCTCATGTGAGACAACCTCACTGATAGCTAAATGGACCAAGGCAGATAGTCATGTCTGAGTCAATACAGTTACACCTCGCCGAAGATATAGTCTTCCATAACCCTGTATACTAGGAGTGTCTAGGTGAGTTTGTAGCGCCTTCGCTTGTTTCTGTCATGTAAATGTTGACCTATACCTACAATGTGATATACGAGTCTACCCAGCATTAGCATGTCTTTTACTATATCAGTACAAGATACCACCATGAAGAAGTAAAATCAGTGGGTAGGGCTCTAGCGGACTAGTGGGCAGTAGTTTTAACACCTTAACCAGAAACAAACCACTACCGTGACAATACCCCATCATCGTAGCATGTACCACACGGAGCATATTTTATTACTAACTGCCCGGGGCACTCACCGAGCCTCTCAGATCTTTGCCAGACTGCCATAATATCCGCGTCTGTGTTAGGCCAAGCCTGAGAACCGCTGCATGGGTGAATCGGCTATTCCACCCGTTCTGAGACTTGCCGGTGCGATTATTCATCAGAGTTAACCGCTAAATTGATCTTAGCCAAATATAATTCACAAAGTGGACCGTTGTACCGAAAAAACCCTGGCTCAACCTAAGATCGGTTCACCATTCGTTCCCAACTCATAGGGATGTCCCTGCATAGGCTCCACCAATTGGACGCCCTTAGCCCTTATCTTCTAGCTCTGATCTCCCAATGGTTAATTAATCTGTCCCATCTACAATCAGGGACCCCTTCGCTATCCTTTGATATCTTCCACTGTATCAGTGATTGTTCGGACTCATTAATGAATCACTCGGCTACGACCTGTTTAAACAACGACATATTCACTATCACGTTCCAATTAAAATGTATTCCACTAACACCGTCTGGTACAGCCACACTGATGCCCCCAGGTGTTCTTCTGTCTAGGTTACCCATTTATGACAGCCCCATTGGCGACACTGCTCTAAGTTGAAAGGTGGAATGAAAAGGCAGCATTATGTTGGAAGATGCTTGACTACCAAAATCTGTCACTATGTATGGCCACTGACGGGTATTCTTGCATCTTTTTGGGAGGCACATATATAAATTAAAACGTAAAAATGTAAAAAGCCTAACTGGTAATTAACTTCAATAATACAACGGGAAAGTAGAATGGTAAAGAACAGTAGCTGGTCAACAATGACTGTTACTCGAAATCGCCCCTTGTTTTCTACTTCGTCTGCGAAGTATGTAGACGTAATCGCGTATATTCACGCTTGTATGGGTTAGCTTCGCAAGTAATATCTATTAAGTTCTGATATAAAAGCAGTCGTACTGCATCAATACAAACCTTGGTACTACACATAAAGACCCCGTGCCTAATCTCAGCCGATTTCTAGGAGAAAAACCTTGAGATACGCAATGACGCCTGACCTTCAATGGGTGGTGGGATTTGAAAATTCCATTCATTGACCATACTTTATAACAACTTTACGTTACCATGCACAAAAAAGAATAACGAAATGGAACAGTGACTGGACTAAAGATACAAAGAAAGGGAGAGGCTTGAAATTCCGGAACCCAGTCCCCACCTACTACCACAGTGCGCGACTACTATAAACCAACCGGCTTCATCCTATCCCCTCAAGCACTCGCCCAATTTTTACTAATCGGACCGTGCCATTGTTAAAAGACCCTCCAGCCTACGTCGTGCTTAATCCCCCACACCCCTCAAAATCGCTTTTATAGTGTTTAGCCATTGTCAAAAGTGATATAAAGAAATTATATATACGTGCGATACCAGACGATAGGATGCGACGAACTTAAAATAATGTCAGCATAAAGCCCTAAAAAAGCGCCGAAAACGAAACACGCCAAACTTCTGTATAGGCTCGCATCTTTACAAAGTGAGAAAATAATCAATTGTAAAGTTACCGTAGACATCTAAAATTGTTTTACTTTCCCGAAACGCAAAAAGTTAGAGTACAACAAATAGATTTACTATCCCTTTAGCGCATTAAACGGCATTAACGTAATAAGTATATATCGTATAATAAAAATATAAAAAATTTTGAAGCAGTATAGACCAAAATAGAAGAAGTGACATAAAAGTGTGTGATAAAATAACAACAAACATAAAAAACCCCCCCGCCGTGTACTAAACCTAACCCAAAAAAGCTAAAAGCAACCAAAAATAATCATGAAAACGTAGGACCCTAACTAATCAAAGCAAACAGCATGCCCCTTATAAAGGACAATAAACCACTCGCATGTGTTAAGTAAATAAATAGTAAAAATTATAAGCATATATTAATAACTTTCAGATAACATCAAATAATCGTCCATAAAAAAAAGTGTTCAATCGGACATCATACTACAAAATCGCGGATATGACTTCAGGACTATACCTGGAACAAAACAAATCATAAGTGAGGATATAAAATACACTAAAGATAGGTTAAAATAGAGATAAAATTAATAGATTATATATATAGAGTATGAACAATGATAGTTGATCTAAGATAATATTGCGAAACCCATTGAAATTTTTATAGGAGATATTTTTTTATTATGAATATGAAGAAAAATAGATAGGCTTTAAGTTAACACTTATAATCACTATAGTAATGAAAAATAGAATAAAAGATAACTTCTTTAATGTAAAGCTGTGCGCATAGTAACACGAAGAAAGTAATAAAGTAATTATACAGTGAGAAGAAAACATGTAAAAATCAAAAATGGTTAAGTTCGTAAAATTGTAGACGCCACTCCACTTTAAGCTCAAAGCACATGATTTAGGCCCAAGCGTAATCAGCTGTTAGCCGTCTACTTATTATTGTCTGAATGAGTGTTTGTATTTTAAAGAGAAATTAAAAAATTTTTCCCGGATTACCCTCAGGAACGCCAGAGTAGAAAGAGCCTACTTGATCTAGTGTATAAATTTGATCTTATTTTGGGGGACTAATGATAATAGAAAAAATTGTATAACAGAAACAAGAAGAATTGAATATCGATATATGCAGAACTTGTCTAGGGATTTACCTAAATATTATAGCCAATAATCCCCCCCCAAGGACTTAGTGACTAGCGTGAATGCTCAGACAAACACCCAAATCCAGGAATCGCTCAGTGGCAGATTTTCAACACACCCATTGTACGGGAAAATAGGCTGACATGTTTACCTCCTACCTATTGATTGGCGGAAAATAAATGTAAGGCTCAAACACGATTAGTCGGGCTATAAATACTTTACTATCTTTCGTTGTCAGGGGGGTAAACGGAGTAGGAGTACTTTTTTTCAAACGATTGGGTAGACATGGGGGCACCCATAAAAACATGGTTGTAGACCTGCCAAATAAGTATTCAAATTAGAGGCGTCAGGTCACCACAACACCACATTTGCAAATAAAAACTTACTTACTAAGAACCAGTGCGTTGAGAGCACCAGTGCATATTATTTATTTTTCTAAATAAAAGCCTGGGACACCAATCGGCAGATCGAAAAATTGTGTTATATTCAGTGCCAGTTCAACCGTAATTCTGAATTTATATTTCCATTGAATCTGTGGTCTAATGCTTGAAATATTTGATATCTTTTTTAAAAAAAAAATGAAAATTTGAATGTTCCAAATGATAATTTATGTCTGTATATATTTATTGTTGGTTCAGTAGCGAAATGCATGAAGTAACAGCCTCTTATAGTTGCTCCAGCCACAGAAGGTGTCTGAAAGTAAAACTACATGGATATTGCCAACAGTACACTGACACCAATTCTAATAGGTGACTAGAAAAAACCCCCCACAATGGAATTGCAGAGGCGTAGTAACATTAGGAGGAATCATACTGGTGCAAGCGTTTTCAGATGAAGATAGCAGTTGGCCCTACCGCTCTGAACCAGTGTTTGTATTTGTATGTCTCAGTGTAGAAATAAGAGTATAAATTAGTACAGTAGGATGGAATTGTTTCAGGATGGTCCCAGTTGATTGTAGCATCACCTGGTCCAGAGCTTTGCTGAATCTAGCGGAGCAATAATATCCTGGTGAATAGCATACAGTGAGGTGTCACCATTGAACATGAGGAGCAATAGCAGAGAGTCTTTTCAATGTTTCGACATCATGAAGATAGCAGTTGAGCCTAACCACTGTGATACTCAACAGTGTAACACCCAAAAAAAAGTTTTTGTTTAAAAACCCCTAGGTTACTGAAAATTTAGGAGGTATAAACCTTCTAGTTTCTGAAGTAGGGGACAGTTAATGGGTTTCTTAATCCAGTCGAATTGAAGACCACTGGATCACGATCAGTCCCAACAGAAACAAACAGCCAGCACATGATGACAAATACCAAGTGCATTAGCTGAAACCATACAGTGAGGCGGGACAACACAACACCATAAGGTTTCCATATTAATAAAATAGGTCACTACAAAACAGTGACGGGCGGTTAAATTCTACATACCTCACAGAACACATTAAGAATGGGGATGCTGTGAAATTTCTGACCGAAGCACTTTGGAGGAGTCAGGACACATCTTTTTTTTTCCCCCTGCTTACCGACTACATATTGACCTATCTTGATAATCTACCAATGTGCCAGTGCCGGAAGATGTCTCAAGAGTGTTTTATTAAGATATAATTTTTTTTATTTTTTTTTGTTTCTTTTTTAAAAAAAAAAGAGGGGAAATTAATTGTTTTAATGCCAGGAACTGAGAACATCTCCAATACTAGTTCCAACAGAAACAAACACTTGAAGTCATGATGACAAATACCAACATAGCTTGAAAAAATAAAACCAGTATTACCTCATAGTACCACTACACAACTGACACACATAAGATAATATTAATAAAATATGTCACTACAAGATTCATATTGATAAATTCTGTACATATAACTTGTAATTAAAATTGATTGTGATTCCTGGTTCACTTTGTATTTGAATCAGGACACATATATATTAATGAAAAGTACTTAATACATATTGATATTTGAAAATTTACCAGTGACTCATTTAAGATAGTCTCATAGAGTGTTATATGTATGTGAGTGTCAAACTGTTGTCAAGTGCGGTGGAATAAATTAAATTGTTTATCTGTCTGTTATTGTTGTGACTTACACTTCATCATTTACAAAACCCTAGACATTCAACGTAGTCATCACAATATTCCAGAATAATTCTGACTGAGGTATAAATATGTGGTAGCAAGTAAGGTCATCTGTAATACACTACCCTTATTAGATACAGATACCTTCACAGCTGATCTCAGGCAGTACACTAAGTCCCCTATAAATATTTATAATATCCCACTTTACCACAGTATGCAAGAGAGTACGTGGCCACGGCTGAATGATTAGAGTGAATGCAGGTCTGAGTGTTTCTTATTGTTGTACTTTGGCACCCATTTTGCTGTCTTAATTGCTTTATGCACGTTTTGTTGCAAACAAGATACTTTTCCTTAGCATAGATCATACTAATATCTAAGTCTGTTCATACCTTTAAAAGGGGAAAATCATTAGATTACCGCTAATGTATCCTTGATTCCTTGGGGCTATCACTTTTCTTCTAACAGGACTGTGGGCTAAACATCGAGGGAAGGGATCATACGGTGGGTCTATCATTCTTGTAGCACTTTTATTGACTTTATGACTATTTATATATGCTTTGATGTATTTTTATGTGTTGTGATGAAATTTTAGATGATAATTAAAATTTCTCTTAAACTTAATCAGTGTGTCGGGTCAGCTCGTTCCAAAATATCTATATAATCATTGTTATAGTTTTCCCACGTCTGTGTTTTTCACTGTCGTCAATTGGGTGTGTGCACGTGAGTGGTAATATATATATTAATATATGTATAGGTGTTAGACTGTCTGACTACTCTAAATCTGTCGTAGAAGATAGGTGAGAGAGAGAGAGAGAGAGAGAACGAACGAACGAACGAACGAACGAACGAACGAACGAACTTTATTTTCAAAGGGTTGAGAATTGGGCACGCAGGCCCGTCTGACATTCTGCCCTTCCTTTCTCTCACCTTTCATACTGAATTCATTTATTCTCATATGCATTTTACATATCAAATTCAAGAGAGAGAGAGAGAAGATTTCTCGATCTCAGAGACAGCCTCTATCACATTCTACCATCTCACTCGCGGAAATCTATTTCTACCATCATCTCTCACTGTGGCTATCACTCATTCTAATCTATTCAGAAGGGACCAACCCAAGTCTTAATTCCCCTATCAAAAATCTACGACAATGATTTTGAGCAGTATCTTAATTGCGTGACTCATCAGGCTGGTTGTTCTGAAGTCTGAACATTCTGTTGCATTAGGTTTTTTGGGCAATGTTATAAAAACTGATGTCTTCATGTCGTGTGGTATATATCCTGTATTGTATATATCGTTGCATAGATCTGTGATTGAATCTATGCCAAAGCTCTCTGGGGCTTCTATCATTTCAATTTTTATGTTATCCGTGCCTGCTGATTTTCCTTTTTGTATCATGTGTATCTTCTGATCTGAGAATGTTTGGGCCTTCATTAGAATCTGGTGATGGTTTTTTACCTCTGTTGTCCTCGAATAGTTCTTTTACGTATTCTGCCCATCTGTTTGATATGTCTTTCTCATCAAGTAATATTACACCATTTTTGTTCTTGATACAGCTTCCTCCTTGTGCAATCCGCGACCTATTTGATAATTTCTTTATTTCCTCATGCATATCTCTTGTCACGTGCTTTGCTTCCAAGTCTTCTATTTCCTTGCATTTTGTTTCTATCCATCGTTCTTTTGCTTGTCTACACATAGTACGTATGTCATTGTCTATTGTTTTATATTCTGGAGTGTTTTTTGCTTTCTTTCTGTCTGCTATTTTACTCAAGATGTCATCTGTCATCCAAATTTGATTTTTCTTAGGCTCCTTTTTAGGTAAATTTGCATTTGCTGATTGTATGCTTGTTTTTAAGCATTCCCATTTTGTGGTTACTTTTTCTTCTGGGTTTTCTCTTCTATACTGCTCCATGCTTTCTGTCAGTAACTGTTCATACTTATTTTTGATATCAACAAGATATTTTTTTTTTATATCTGGTTGTTTAAGTTCTGATATTTCTATCTGGGGTTCCTCTCGTCTTCTGTTTCCTGTTCTTTTCAGCTTTATATTTACTTTGATGACGACCGGATTGTGATCTGAATTTATGTCGGCGCCAGGATGTGTCTTTGCACTTGTGACACTGTTCTTAAATCTATGTTTTATCATGATATAGTCAATTTGATTTCTTGTTACATCTCCTGGGCTTTTCCATGTGTATAATTTCCTTGGGTGGAGTTCAAAACAGGTGTTACATATGACCAGCTGGTTTTCTTCACAGAACTGGATAAGTCTGTCTCCTCTATCATTTCTTGTCCCTAATCCATACTGACCTACTATTTTCTTGTATTTTCCTTTTCCAACTTTTGCATTCATATCACCCATTACTATCAACACATCTGTAGATTTTACTGGTTTAAGTGTGTGTTGTAGCTCTTCATAGTATTCCTCTATTTCTTCCTCGCTGTGATCTTTAGTTGGTGCATACGTTTGTAAGATTGATATGGCGAATGGCTATGCTTTCATCTTTAGCAACATCATTGTGTCGTTGTGTATCCAGTATCCACATACGTATTTTTCTAACTCCTTCTTTATCAACATTCCTACCCCTCTTTCATGTTTTTCTCCTCCTGAGTGTATAAGCGTGTATTGGTCTCTTTTTATGTAGCCTGTATCCAAAAGTCTTGCCTCTGCAACTCCCAGTATATCGAGTTTCATGTCTGTTGCCTCTAATATTAGATTGTCTAGCTTTCCTTCTCCGTTTAGAGTTCTAACATTCCATGTTCCTATTTTCAGGCTCCTCCTACTAGTTTTTAGGTGGTCTTTCTCAGAATTCTCCCTTTCAACAGAATTTGAGGAACACTCGTCATTATATACTTCCTTACTCATTAGAGGAGTTGCCTCTTCCCTGTTAATTTGTACAGTAGATTCTTCCCCAGGGGACAGAGAGTTCTCTACATATCGTTTCTTATCTTGTTGTTGTGATCTCATTACGTTCTGTAAGATGTACGTGGTAAGGCCCCAATCTCTTCCACGGTGGCTAGCCATTGTCTTTGTCTATGTCCGACACGCCTCTAGTGCGCCACACACTTTGCTGTTCCGCTTTGCGAGCCGTTGATCTTCTTAGATTCCTCCGCCTCACTCACCGTCTCAGTCTTTGTATACTAGGGATGGACATTCCCATGAGTAAGATTACTCCTACTCACTCATGTAGTTTAGCCAGTCAGCCAAGACTGTTGCCCGGGATGTGGCCACCGCCGTACACAAGCGGTATTCGTGGAGCCATACATGAGCTAGATAAAGAGAGGAGAACCAAATAGGATCCTGGCTATCCTAAAAAGGACATGGCTGTCTCTCACCGTGAGGTACTATCCCTCTCTCTTTATCCTACATCTCTGTAGATAGATGACAAGAAAGAGGGAAGATCATGGCCAGTTTAACATCATTGCATGAACAAAAATGTAGCATCTCATGATGTAAAACTAATTGCAAAAAAAAAAAAAAACATTGCTGCAAGGACACATGCTTTTGTGGAAGTTTCATGTTTAGAGACCAACAACAGTGCTTTCTTCACGAGGAGCGAAAAGGGAATGATGATGATGAAAAAATTAACACCAGAATTGAATAAATACATCTGGGAGCATACAGTTGTGGAGAGACATAATCACCCGTGCCAGCTGGCATGGCACATGAAGTGTATTACTGAATGAATACAGAACAAGTACGTTTATACATGTTAACACTGCGTGGGTTAGGGTTTCTTGTTTATCAATTTCGTGTACTTGTTCTTGTGAACTTGAAATGGTAGTCTCTAAAATCTTTCTTTTTCTTTTTTTTCTTTTTTTTCTCTAACCAGCGGCACTCGAGCTTTCCAGCCTTTTTGGCCCAATGACATGTCATTGCGAGGCTGGGGGGTCAGTGGACTTTCCTTCCAACCCGGTCAGGAGCTTCGCTCCTTCCTATCCACACGGGATTTATGTGCAGGAGCCGTTTAGGTTATTCAGTCAAATTTCCTGTCGTAAACATTCCTTCAAACGCTGACGCCCGGGTTTGAACAATGAAAACCTGGTCGTCAGTACAACGCCGTAGCCATTACACCAGCGCGGCTCCCATAAATATTTATTTTAAAACTTGTTAAGGTTCTCAGCAGTCTTGTGGAGTCGGCCAACAAATTTTACTACTTTGACTCCGACTCCTCAAATTTTAGAAGTCCGACTATAATTTTGTATGGCATAAATGTATGCACTTATGTAGAGTTAAATGTATAAATACGGTATATGTGGGAATAAATGAACACGTGGCTTTTGTTGATTAGATATTTAACTATTCATTCATTCATACAATAATACATAACAATAACAAAAAAGTATTTAAAATGTGGTAATTTTATGTGAATTAAATTGGTTCTTAAAAAAAAAAAAAAGGATTGCTTCTAATAGGTCCGGCTTCATTGCTGCACTCAAATTGGATTTGATTATTCTGTGGGCAGAAAACAAACGTTCCACAGTGACTTGAGTGGGTGGTAACGCTATGACAGTCAAAGCAGCGTCTTGAATGCTCACGGGGTAGGGGCGTCTTGCTTTTCTGAGCGCTCAGTTTAGAAGTAGGTCAAATTTCTCAACATTTTTCAGTGCTAGATAATGTAATGATACAGCGGGATTTGCCCCTTCTAATTTATAGAGCAGAATACCTTTTCTTTTCTTTCTTTTTTTTACGAGTACTCACTGTTTCAGAAACTTCACAAGGTACTTTTTATTTCCGTTGCTTAAAATGTACTAAGTTAAAAATAAACAACTACTTTGAAATGCTATTTCAATTTGTTTAAAGCGTTCTTCCCCCCCCCCCCCCCCTTTTTTTTTAACACGCTTTTCTTTAACTTGCCTTGTATGTCACTCTCTTGTCACCTTCAAATCTTGCAATCGATTTTTCAATCACTTTCAGATGAGCAATAGCTCTGAAATTTGGAATAGTTGTGTATTACCAATGACAATACAATAATCAGTCGTAAAAATAATAAAATAAATTAAAATTAAATCTTTTTTTTTTTTTTGGTATTGTATCAGCACGGAAATGGGCGATAACTGCAAATAATCTAGGTGTATTCTTTCCAACAAGATTGTCTCTCTTCAGAGAAATGTTGAAACTTCCCCACAAAAAGCGTGGGGGCGCTGATTCTGCATGAAATTAACTTATGCTTTATACTTCATTAGACACTTACGGATAAAATATACGATAAGCGCTTAAGCGCCCCACGTATTTTGTCAATTTGATGTTACATTTTTTGACTGCAAGCTATAAACTACTTGAAAAATTATTTGTGAGTTTTTAGTGCATTAAAAGCATGTGTTTATAATACTTTTGTTGTTGTTGTTGTACGGACCAAATGTGAATCAGCCTTGGCTTAATTCTCGTAAAAGTCGGAGTCGGGAAATTTTTTACCGACTTCGACTCCACTAAAAAAAGACCGACTTCACGACTCCGAGTTAACAGCATCATACAACACGCCTGGTGGGAGGAGTGGTTATGTTTCTTTTCGCAGTATCCTAAGAAATTCCCGAGACAAAAAGCCTTAAATATCAATTGACTATAATAACGAGACTTTTAAGGCGCATTGGTGTTACTCCAATATTGACAATTAAATAAATGGCCTAAAGCCCCCTTTTTTCGTTCCAGAAACCTAATGGGGCCTCTAGTGTTGTTGGGCGCCATATCCGAAGCCTGTATCACTAGTCTGACAAAAATTCCTGCAATAATTCTAGGGAATATGTTTTTGTTTGCGATATTTCTACATTGTTAATATTTATTATGCGTATAATGAAATAAGATCGGGTGCAAAATCAGATTTTCTGTATTCATATGTGTTCGTTATGACCTTAACTCTTATTTTATAATGTTCTCTGTATGTATCCTGACCTTAATTGTCATATTTTTATACTATATTTTTTTCATCTTCTCAATTTCTTGCAATATCTCCGATGGTGTTGTGCGAAACCCAAGTTTTCACGAATTCCTGCTTGGAAAACACGTATCTGCTTCTGTTTTCTCTTGTTGTTTTTACTAATGGTAATTTAAAACCTGTTACTGCGTTTATTGAATAATTTACCAGAAATTTGGGTTCATTTAAAAAGAGGCACCTATCATCTGGGGTTATTCATGCGACTTTTAACGGGAAAGATGGCAGCTCCCTGGGTACGGATGCACTGACCTTATGGGTTGATCCGAGTACTTGATCCAACCCGAGTGCTCTTTCTGTTGCGTGGACAAAATCGACACTGCGAGAACTCTGTCCCGAAATACCAGCTCTCAGGTTTGGACATTTTTGAGCAGGATCGATTTCCCTGGCCTCCAAGTATTGATTATACCTCCAACCCCGTTTATTTATTTCTGTCCTTTTTTTGTTTATTCGTCTGGTCGTCAGTTGTGTATTGCCATTGTTGCCTGAATCATAGACTGTGAGCTATCTGTCCACTCCTAGACTCGCGTTCCATCATGACAGGCGCAAAATCGGATTTGATGTATTAATATGTCTTTATTATGACCTTAATTCTTGTTTTATCTCTGTAGTTATCCTTACCTGAATTGTCGCATTTTATATCCTATTTATTCAGCATGAACCACTACTGGTGTTTTGTTCCGAGCTGTCATTCCTGATCATCATCACCATCATCATCATCATCATCATCATCACCATCATCATCATCATCATCATCATCATCATCATTGTTTTCCTTTTTTACAGTCCTAATTGAGCACGGAACCACTACTGTAACTAGCACCCCTTGCAGGAAGCCTGCATCATTCACATGCTCTCTATGGGTCACAGAACCACCACTGTAGCTAGCGCCCCCACCCCTCTTGCAGGAAGCCTGCATCATTCACATGCTCTCTATGGGTCACAGAACCACCACTGTAGCTAGCGCCCCCCACCCCTCTTGCAGGAAGCCTGCATCATTGACATGCTGTCGTAGCAGTGGTTTCCGTGGCAGTTTATTGTACATGATGAGGTTGATAGTTCCATGCACAACCTCACATTAGTAGTCTTGTACGACATTCCCGAGGGTGCAGTAGTCATATGGTTTCTGTGTCTCATTTAACACCCCCGGGAACTACACGGGTATCTGTAAATATACATAAGAGATATTTGCCGTCCATTGCGGTGATTTCCCAGCCTGGGAAAGAGACCATAAGGCAAGGTGATAAATTTCGAGTTTACGTACAGTACCAGAACAGTTCGTCTTGTTCAAGTTTTTGGTTTTTCTTTTTGCTAGTTATGTTTCTACAAAGTGGCGTAACCGGCTCCACACCCATCCTTTCACAGTCGCTTTCTACGACATGCTTGGCAGCTGACAGTTTTACTATATTATGTTCCCGTTTCAAGTTCCGGTGATACACGATAGTTAAGTGGAAGCATACATATGTCTTGGCAGCAACAGAGACAAAGTTGGAGGAAGTTATACCATAATCAGAATATAGAAGACAGGAAGAGCTTTCATTGCTTTGGGAAATACATTATGTGGAAATCAGAAGAAACCAAGTCTAAATAAGAAACACGAATTCTCAGCTTAATGTGAAAACTGTCCTCTTGTATGGCTGTGAGAACAACAAAAATCACAGCCAAAAAGTAACACTTAAAAAATAACGGGTGCTTGCCCGAAAAATAGAAGAATTAAAAAGATATGACAAGATCACCAATATGGAAGTGATGGACAGAACTAGGAAAACACCAGTGGAACAAGAGATGAGGAGATGACGCTGGTGTTTGACAGTGTCATAACACGGGTACGACACTCTGGAAATTATGAACTCTTTAACCGTCGACTAACACTGTTACTGGCATAAGCATAGCATCTTCAGTGTCCAGATATTTTACGACCGAGGGAAGTCAGCTACTACAACGTGTCAAGCAAGTTAAGTACAACTTAACGTGACAATAAAAACCAAGACTTCCAAGCCAATAACATGATGACAATGACAAAACAGCGACAATATATTTTATTTCAAAACTCGTATTGATATACCAAGGTGCTAAATTTTTTACTATACATCATTAATCAATAAAGACATTGATTTGTTTATAACTTCAGTTATTAAAGTATTTAAATTTCCAGTTATAATTTTGTTGTGTGGTCAAAGAAATATTCATAAATTAAAATTTGCAGAGAATAAATACGAGCCGCAGTCACATATTTATAGAGACACCACTGTCTCAGCCATTGAAGCACAGGAAAGGTCTAGCGAGAAAGTGACTTACTTCACTTGTGTCGTCGCGGCATTTCTGACATGGATTTACCAGTGGCAGCCGTTATCAACTTAGGAATTCAAATCTTCTTATTTATGTGAATTTAAATGAGCTTTCTATTTTGGTTTCTTCGCTGTTTTCGTTCGTTTGTTACCCGACGAAGATAGTGTGGTGATAACGTGGAACTTTCTTTGTCCTTTCTCCAAGTAAAAAGTCGCACTACACATTGTCGTTTATCCCACCGTTTGACATAAACGTACAGCAGTCTTTTTAATGTTTCACTGCTGCATGACAAGACATTCGTGTAGTTCCTGGACGTAAGAAAAGAGACACAGACATAATAGAACCACTGCACCATCAGTCATGTCACAAACGGCCACTAATATGAGGTTGTCCTTGGGTGTGGCAACCTCATTATTTAAAACAGTATGCTACTGAAACTACCGCTACAAGAACATGTAAATGCTAAAGAGGTGGCTTCGTGCTGTTTATGGAGCGCAAAGGAAAATGATGATGAAGATTACAAGAAACTCAGAAGATAAGCATAGACTTGTGTCGGAAGGTTTCCGTGAAATGAGAGTTCAGTGGTTTCTCTTTAGCTTCCCCAATTACAGTTTGAAACAGATCCCAGAAGACATTAATGCCAACTTTTACTAACGTATTAACCGGAAGTGCAAATTAAGTGAGTGACAGCCATTCAGGGTCACTAACTCCAGTGATGGGCTTGTTTAAAAAGCTCGTGCCATATGCTGGATGATTGGAGGAACACTCTTTTTGCATGCAGCCTGCGCCGTGATTAGCACTCATCTTGGCACACGAAAAGCTGCGGACGACAAGACAGTAGTTATTAAATTCTGACGTGGAAACGAGCGCGACTTTAAAATGATTTCCGGTAGAGTGTCAACCAAATAAGTACGATTATTATTATTTCAATACAGCTGTCATTCACACAATAATACTGCTGACAGTTTTGCATGTCTCAAAGACTTGTAGCACAATAGACCAAGATAAGCATAAATAAAACATTGCGAGAATATAGAACTTTATCAGATTCTATCAACCAACAAGTGTGGCGATCTACTTTAGAATGATGAGCTCTCTAAATATCTATCATAATAAAATCATATATGGCTTTAGGTTTCAATGTACAGTGCCGTCCACTTAAGTGGAACTCGCTTAAATCGAATTTAGCTTAATTAGAAGCATTTATAAAGGTCGCGACCAAATGTCTTCTTTGGCTTTATTTTTAAAAAAAAAACTCCGATTAAGTGGAATTATTTTTCGTGTAAGTGAAAGTAATTTTTCTATCCCAACTCACATTTTGACTCGCATAAGTAGAAGTTCTGCCTTCATCGCCTAAGTTACAGTGCTACGTGGCCGTACATAAGTTTTTAGTGAACACGCGATAACAGGTTAATAAATGTCCGAGCTTCCGTCAGTAGCTTACAACGTTAACGTTCATTAAACCAGCAAGCACGTAATCGTCAGGTCGACTGAGCGAACTCAGGTTCACCTCAGTTTGCAAGAAAAGGGCTTGTGTGAACCTCTGACAGCAACGTGACTACGCATTTAAGATCTGAAGGTAAACTAAGAGTGAAACCCGAGGCATCTGAATAGTAAATAATAAACATAAACCAGTATTTGGCACGGTTAAAAAAAAGAAAAGGAAGGAAAACACTAGACAACATGAAAGTTCCTAGGTCAGTGCTGCACCGGCTTACTTATCCTGCAATAGTTATCGCCCTAGGAATCCTTGTAGAAACCACTAACAGAAGACGCAAAAATACTAAACCAAAACACGATTCGAACGTTTTTACACTTGGTACTGTTACTAACAATTAACTTGACACTACATTTTAGGCTTTGCTAAATTACTTTTGAAAACATTAAAAGGTGCAGAAATTAAAATTTAAAAGAAAATACCTGTTTCTGAATGGTCAAAATAATTTATTTATGCCTTACCACTTATTCTAGCATAAGTGTCCATCTTTGAGCGAAATTCGGATAAGCAGAATTTCGGACAAGTAGAAGTACTGTAGATGGTCCCAGTCATTTCTGTTTATCCGGACTGCACTGTATTTGAAGTTTGAAACAAGTGCAATGTTTTCCGGAAAGTCAACTTCACTTTAAAGAAAGATGGCTTTCCTGCCTTACGCAGTTGGCGAATAAAGTGAATTTAGGAAAGCTAACTCCTTTGTCTTCACTGATAACGCGGGAAAGTATCTTTAATCCTGGGAGTACCTCGCATTTAAATGCTCTCGGGAGAGGGTTGGTCCAAAATTTCTTTGGCTTAAAAATGGTATCTGTTTTCCTCCCTCTGTCACCTGGAGATCTATTAAACCTTCAAATAATAACTACCGGTGGATTGCCGTCGACCTGTTGCCTTACCCTGCTATACTTCAATAAAAGCTATTACTTCGTTGTTTATCACACTAGCCGCAGTGTGCTGATAAATATGGTACATTATTCTCCTATGGGCCGTCTGGTACGCCTGTTTGGTCATATTCAGATTTCCTCATGTCTGCACTTTACAGGATATAAAACAGACTGATTTGTTGCATATAAAACTCACAATACTTAAAAAATATTTTTCCAGCCTGTACTCGACGATTATGTATTTTATGTGAGATATTTTCTCGCTAATGTGTATCTTTACTATTTGTTTTAAAATAGCTGGAAAATAGTTGTTGCCGGTGGAAAGCCTGAACTTCTTAGGATAGAAAGAGGTAATACCAATAAATGGGCAATAAGAGCAAATAAGAAAATACACTAGATAAATAAATCATTACGGATAGTCAACATCATGATCGACGGCTGGGTAAGACATGGCTGAAATATGAAAGCTAATAGAAAGACATGAAAGATGTATATTGAAAAATAGAAAATGTAATGGCTAAGTTATAAGTAAGCCTATTATCGACATTGTCCTGAAATGTTATGTGTATATGTGCAGTGGTTTTCATGTAATCGTGGTTTCTGTGACATATATGTGTTTTTATACATGTTTGCTCAGGAACTCAGGCGTATGGGAACGTAATTGTCAGTAGATGAGGGCTGTTAGGGTTAGCGTTATCAAACAGTAATATCGCTTTCTTGGGAATGGCACTTGTTCGTCACCCGAGCTCAAGAAAGAAGTTAGAATGGAAGGGAAAGAGGTGGTGGAGGGAGTTTGAGGAGAGCTGAGCATACAATTTTAGTGTTATAATGTATCTACGGATAGTTGTTATATGTCACTATTAAAATGTGAAAGGAAGTTTTATTTTGTTTTTAAAATTCCGGTGGGAATGGCCCCACTCTCCCCTAGGAACGAGCCGCAAGTGGATGTGGTAATACGAGAGCGGCGAGAGAAGCCCGAGACAGCCCGCCAACATTAAAAACAGTAGAAGTACCCCCAAAATCATATACACATTTACACATATAACTTATATTTCAAACTCCACCTTAGCTCTGTGTAACCTTCCATAGTTCATAATTTGTACGTTGCATGCATGCACACGTCTTTCTCTGTCCCTGGTTTTTTTCTCCCTAAAGGAACCAACAAACAGACGTGAATAGCGCGAGACCTCGGCCTGGATTCATTCTTGATTGAGTGCTTAATCGATATTCAGCCTTACTCATCTGTGCTGTGTTAACTTCTCTGGTAAGCTGAGTAACAGAGAAGAGTTGGCAGGGTGGGAGGGGGCAATACGAGAGGTCTATTTCTAGGGTATAATGTTACTTCAGCTATTTAAGTTATGTACTGCGTGTTGTGTTTGTATGTCATATCATTTGCGACCAGCGGTACCGTTAAGAGAGTGGAGAGATCATATGGTATTCTGGAATCTGGTATCATGTGTAATATTTAGACTTTTTATATTTATGATTTTACATATACTTGTAAATCTTGCCAGAGCCAAAGATGTGCTGTATTTCTGTTGGCAATGATTTGTTTCATCTCTGTTGGCAATAATTTGCTTCATCTCTGTTGACAATGATTTGTTTCATATCTGTTGACAAAGATTTGTTTCATCTCTGTTGACAAAGATTTGTTTCATCTCTGTTAACAAAGATTTGTTTCATATCTGTTGACAAAGACGTGTTTCATATCTGTTGACATTGATATGTTGTATCTCTGTTGACACAGATTTGTTGCATTTTCACAGGTTCTCTTATGTTTGGCCAGCGCGTGTTGATCGTATAGTGTTAGTAATGTTAGTGGTGGGTGAGGGCCAAGGATTCATTCCTGACATCATGTTATTTTATTGACCGGAATGCTATAAAGCCACTCCGACATCAACATGCTCGACGCAGGAACCGAATACAACAGTGAATAAATACAACCTGATAGAGGACACTGTCTGTAAAGTGTTATCAGTTTAATATCAGTTCCATCTTCCACACGCATACAAGCTTCCTTCTGGTAATTAGACCTAATGTTGACATTGATATGTTGTATCTCTGTTGACACAGATTTGTTGCATCTCTGTTGACACAGATTTGTTGCATCTATGATGACTGGGATTTGATGTATCTCAGTTGGCAAAGATTGTTGCTTCACCGTAGAAGCTTCCAAGTCACCTTTGAGGGTCTCTGCTAGAATGCCATCTGGATCCGAAGCTATCCCATTTTCTTAGAAGCTTTTTGGCTTTCTTTACTTCTTCAATTAAATTTCTCAGTGAACATGTAAATCTTGTTCTGCTTGTTGAATGCCTGGAGAATCTTGGTGCCTTTTTTGGCGACCTAATATATAACGCCGATTAAAGGCGTATTAACTTATCATTTTATGGTGCAGAAACATGGACAATAAACAAGCAGTTGGAAGAAAGAACTGAAGCCATTGAAATGTTGATATACAGTGTGAGCTATAAGTCACTTACTCGTTCCAAATATTATGTGTGAAGAAATGCGTAGTAGCTTATCCCAATAATAATTTTTTTTAAAATGTTTGTTTTGCAGGATATCTAACATTTCAAGTCCACCATGTCCTCTGCTTATGCTTTTTTATTTTTGCAGGATGTTATTCCCTTATTGTCAGACATTTTCTTGATGACAAATTCCCTAACAGGTGAACCAGAAGACGGGGTCCTATCGAGTGGCCTGTGAGATCTCCTGGTTTAACTTCATCAGATTATTTTTATGAGGATATTGCTAGGTGTATAGTCGGAAACATGAAACCTTAGAGGATCTTAGAACAGCTGTAATAGAGAAGTTTAAAAGAATTGACCCAGTTTTGTGTCAAAGAGTTTGTGGATATTTAAAACAAAATAGGTTGACTTGATGTAAATTAATATGAAACAAATATAAAGGTATGTTATCAGGCACTCGCAGGAAATAAAGAAGTAGAACACCAGACAACAGAAAAACAACAGACATGAGTGGCTTACCCAGGATTTGAACACTGGACCTTCCGTACGACAACCCCGCCTAGCCATGCAAGCGAATCACACTATCCGCCCTGCCATCTACGCATCATCAAAAAATGATGTTTCAATGGCAGGTCAACAGTGCGAACCACAATACACGACACCAGAAGTCCTCCATGGGCAGTTCAGCCTATTAATGACGCAATCACTTCTGTTGTATTTCTATCAAGCACTATAGGCCGAATCCAACAAGACCCTTAGGACCTTAATACTGTGTCCAGTAAATGATAGTAGACTAGAACAGTGAGAACAGGATAGTGGGTAGGTTTGGTATTGTATAAACATTTATTACACATGTAGATGGCAGGGCGGATAGTGTGATTCGCTTGCATGGCTAGGCGGGGTTGTCGCACGGAAGGTCCAGTGTTCAAATCCTGGGTAAGCCACTCATGTCTGTTGTTTTTCTGATGTCTGGTGTTCTACTTCTTTATTTCCTGCGAGTGCCTGATAACATACCTTTATATTTGTTTCATGTTAATTTACTGTTTACAGGCCTCGGGTTTCCCTCCCTTATGTGTAATAAATGTTTATACAATACCAAACCTACCCACTATCCTGTTCTCACTGTTCTAGTCTACTATCATTTACTGGACACAGTATTAAGGTCCTTGTCTTGTTGGATTCGGCCTATACTGCTTGATAGAAATACAACAGAAGTGATTCCGTCATTGTGATGGACGAACTCGGCTGACCCTGAACTTTGTTGTAATTCTTGTAAAAAACGTTTATTCTTTCACGTGGATTCATTAGCTATGAAACTGTTCCACAGAGGGCAAACACGTTTGCTGATTGATATGCGGAAAGTTTACCTATCGTTGATTCTGATCATCGCATTGATTTAAGGAGAGATTAAATCACGCCCACTAACATCTCTTGATCAATCATAGGCAGTTATTTTAATTAACTTGGCCAGTGGGGGGGGGGGGGGTGGGGGGGGGGGGAGGGGCGGCGCCAGAATCAAACAGGCACAGCGACCAAGATCAAAGAGACGAACTGAGGGATTTTAGGGGAGACTATCGGCGTTATCAAAGACAGTAGTGTTCCCTGATACGAGACGCAGTTGCTTGCCGCTAATTTCGCGTCTCGGTGTCAATCGTAGAACCGAGCGAACGTGGGTAGGAAAAGGGGGGAAACCGAAACGGGCAGCAGCGAACGGAGATACGAAGACCAGGGTGCGGTTTCTTCTCTTGATTTGGCGGTCAGATCCCCAAAAGTTCGTGAGATCAAATAAGCTGTCAAGTTTATCATGTCCCACTCAACTTACATTCCATTTTAGCTAAATAGACCATGAAGACTAGACACGTTATCACTCGCTGGCCAGACCTTTACAGAAGCACTAGCTTTATTGAAATCTTGTTATAGATTTTCCCCTGGATTTTATATATAAATTTGCAGTGTTTTCTATTCTGTGCAAAGCGGTAATATATATTGCGTAAAGTGATCAGTGGTCTAGTTCAGTCATTCTATTTCAATGGATTTTGTGTTAATTTAAATCTATTAAATTAAACCACCTCAATAGTTCCAGTTGTAAATATAATGATCTATCTATTATATTATTTCAAAAGATAATAGATGCTTAAATTAACTTTTAAAGTCGCGCAGGAATTTATAATTAATAAATTCAGTTAAGTCCTAGTTTTATAGATGTGTTTTAACCACTAGAATTCGCGCAGTGTTTATTAAATACATAATTAAATACTCGAGTGTATTATAGGCTTAACGGGAAATTTATCGCGCTTGATTTTTCGGTATGTTACATGTCTTTTTTTTTCTTTCACACAGAGTGATCGTACCTGCGGTCCCAGCTAAATAAAGAAAGAAATAAAGAAATCATCCTATAAACTTCCAGTCATATTGAAGAAACATTTCTTTTAAAATATAATCTTGTGGCGGTCCTTGCGACCTAGCTGTCAGAATTAAATGAAATAAAGCCCACCCAAGAACCTTTTAAAGAATAATCATCAAATTACCCTTGCAAACCTGTAAGATAAACTGGAAGGTACTCATCGCCAGTAGCGATATCATATTTACTGTTTACTGTGAGAGAGTACATATTCTCCTGACTGTGACCGAGCCTCGCTTTTTTCCTCAATTGGATTTAATAAAACTATCATCACACATTGAAGGAATTTTACCATAGCGGAGGATTAAAAGAGACCACTTCATTTTCACCCCTGTGCCGAACTGGGTTAGTGCCATCCCATAGACTCCTTTTATATATATATAATAAAAACACGAGAACTCTTAGTCTTCAAGTCTTGCGATAAGTGAGAATATTTGTTACCAACAAAACCCTCGCAAACATCTGGGGCGGGACATCGAAGGACTAGACAGTTCATATGTCGAAAGATTACTTGCTGTTTTTATATACTTTTTATGGATCGTCTGAGGCTGCATTCGGTAAGTGTGTGAGTATATGAGTGTGGATCCTCACGCGTGTGTATGAATGACAGGAAATTTAATCGTTTTCTTTTGTAAACCTGTTGTTAACTTTCTTGCCTAGTAATATAATTTTTCTGTATTCCCTGCATTGTTCCTTTAAGGGGGAGTTGCTAATTGGTTAACTCTGTTTAAAACCCCCCCTCCTTTCCATTTGCTTAGTAAAGGGAAGAACAGCTGGGAAGAACAGGTTTTTTTTCTATCACCTATACCTAACTTTGTAACACCTCTTTCAGAGTAATTAACTTCACTGTTAGGTTAACGTACCTATGTTCCTGATATTATCTATCTCTGGACTGGGTTTGTCTTTGTCTAATAAGCGGGAAGGGCTTAGTCGATACCAATCTTCTTCACCCCTCCCAAATTTGTTATTTGCATTTGTGTACTTATGATAATTTATGTAATACCTGATATTTGTTAGTGATTGATGTTTAAAGTGAATAAAATCACATAAACTCATTTAGTTCTGTGTTTTGGATATACCCACAGCCCAACATTTCCCCTATTCGTTTAATATAGTTTGTATCTACATCGTCTGTGTGTGTGAAAAACACCAAATCGGTGTGCGCGCAGATGCGAGTCTGGAAAACTGGCAAATAATTGTTTGACCAGGAGAGCGGAAGAGAAGATTGAGAGAAGTGATTTGTCGTAAATAAGTCTGTCTTTACTCTCCTCCAGCACGCTGTGAAGCAACTATTTAATATCTACATTTTCTATCACTGAGCTTTCCATCATCATTTTCCACTCTAAACCGGACCACTATTTCTACGACTCTTTTCTCTCAAAATAAATTTACGACAATATTTGGCTGGCTCGTCCAGGATTATTTTGAGATACATTTGATGCACACATATTTGTGGGCTGGTTCTGGGATCTTGAGCTACATTTGAGGCAATCGTATAGCCGGGTTAAAGATATTTTGAGTCTGATTTAGTCTGGGTCTAACTAGGTAGAGTGTGAATGATTTGTCTTGTGAATTAGGGAAATAAATAAATAATTATACCCCTAGACAAACGTTATTTAAGTATTTGGGTTGTCCACACAACATATTTACAGGTTGTTTTCTCTCCACAGCAGTAGAAAGTACAGATAAACAAAAATATTTGCTATTTTAATTATCCTCTGGCGGAGATAATTATATTTCTTTCTTTATAAGAGTTGCTGGGATTGCGTGATTGTTTTACAGTCACTAAGGTTTTTGAAGTTAAAAAGAGTTGAGCTTAGCTAAAGACGGATTGTTCTGATTTTTAAAAATTAAGTTAACAACGTCTCATCTCAATAATTGACTTTAGGGACGGAGTTTGTTGTCAGAGATTTAAAATTTAGGGGAAAATTTTTTTATTTTTTTTCCTTTTAAATTGTTTTAATTTAAATTTTTCTCTACTGTTAGTAAAAGTAGATTCTTTTCCAGTGTAACTTACCATTTAGTGGCATAGTCGCTTGCGTTTAGAGCCTTAATTGCCAGATAATAGCAGCGATAAGTTTGCACAGTACAGGTAGGAGGTAACTCAAGTAAATTTTTTTTTACTTTGGTTTTTTTCGTAGCGGCTTTGAGTTTTCCCCTTCTTGTTCCATCTTACTATTCTCTAGTCTTAGAAGCATCCAGTTCTTTGACAATGGCTGAGAGAATTAGGATAAGATCCATTTTGAGGCAAGAGGCCAAGGACTCAGGACTAGACACAGAAGCTGCGAATCTGTTTATCAACCAGGAACTTCAAAGGTATGACGCGGAGGAAGAGAGGGCAGAAGCTAGGAAGAAAGAAGCGGACGATCGTCAATTGGAGCAGAAGAAAATTGAGGCAGAGATGGACGCCCGCAGGGAAAGAGAGAGAGACAAGGAAAGACAGCATGAATTAGCGCTCAAGGCTTTAGAGAGTCGGAGTGCCTCTACTTCAAATAATGGAGAGCCGTCTTCGCCCCAGTCTCAAACAATGGATCTCTCCAGCACTCAGTCTGCCCAATTAACTGCTATGTCGTTTTCTTTAGAATCTTTTCCTAGCCCTAACGAAAAAATTGACAGCTACCTAGAAAAATTCGAGAGACTCGCGAATCTTTATGGGTTAGAGAGTACCCGCTGGGCGCTCAAACTTTCAACTTCACTGAAAGGCAATGCTTATGACGTGTACACAAAGCTGGGACCGAATCAACATGATTATGACCTGTTGAAGAAGGCCTTACTACAGCAGTTTGAGATGACTGCCCGAAAGTTTCTGCAGTTGTTCAGAAACAGCCGAAAATAGAGCACGGAAACATTTCCCCAGTTCTCTTCACGTCTCACGGGTTATCTGACAAAGTGCATTGAATTATCTGACCTACCTCTTTCATATGAGGGACTCCTCGAACTTGTTCTTGTGGAGCAGATAAAATCCACTTTGTCGAATGAAACTCGTAGATTTTTGGCTGAACAGGGGGCAGTCAGGCTTGAAGACATACTCAATAAAGCCGAACGCTATAGCAATGCAATGGCCGAACTTCCCAGCACTAAACGTAAACCCACCGATGAGCCATCTCGAAAACAGAATCTAGAGCAGGCATCCTATTCTTCCACTTCCTCTCAACATTATAACCAACGAGATAACAATACCCAGAAACCTCCCCAGGAAAAATCGAAATTCTACAAAACCCGATACCCCCCCAAACAACAATTCTGATCAACCCACCAAGCCTACGTGGCAGCGCGGCCACCAAGGTCAAGGAAAAGGGAAGACCCCTACACCAGGAACGTCTGATCAGGGCAAACAAACCGGTTCAAACCGCGTTGGATGTTTGCATACAGCCTCGAAAGGTAGAGTCAACGTCAGTGATTCTCAACCTGAGGGGGACCGACCCTCAACTCGAGGAACTGTAATTTTGAATGGTACCTCAACTACTTGTCTCTTTGACACTGGATTAAGTTTTAGTTGTATTGTTGCTAGACATCTAGTCAAACCAGGTCAGGAGACAGAGGAAACCGTCAAACTTAGTGGAGTTTTCAGGAGTGACGCACCCAGGACGCTTCCTATCGCACTGGTAGAAATACACTCTGACTTTGTCAGAGGAGTTATTAAAGCGGCCATAATGGATGATCCGATCTACCCAGTTATCCTGGGATGTAGATATGTGTTCATTGGGAGACCTAAGGAGCCGATTGTGGCAGCGGTAACCACAAGAGGGCAAGCCAAGAAGGAGAGGGAGCCTGCGCCAAACTTGTTGCCGAATGAACTGAAGGAGGCGCAACAAAAGGACCCTACTCTGGCGCCCTGCTTTAAAAAACTGCCCATGGCTAAGGACCCCAGACACAACGGAGACATCTTTTCTAAGGATGGTGTATTGTATCGTAGAACGGGCAACCCGGACACGGGGAATAACCAGCTCCTAGTACCGACGCAGTACAGAAACCAGATCTTAGAAATGGGGCACTCTCTTCCCTTTAGCGGACATATGGGACAAAACGCCACTATTCAGCGAATAAAAAACCACTATTGGTGGCCAGGAATGAACTCTGACATTGTCAGGTATGTGAAATCCTGCGCCCAGTGCCAACGGGTAGCACCCAAGCACTTGACACCCCCAGTACCTATGGGGCAAATGCCAATAGTAGGGACTCCATTTGAACGGGTTGCTGTCGACATTATTGGTCCTCTGGAAAAGACCAAAAGAAGGAACAGGTTCATCCTGACCTTAGTTGACACTTGCACTATGTGGGCCGAAGCCGTACCGCTACCATGCACTAATTCCAAGCATGTCGCAGAAGCCCTTGTGCAAATTTTTACACGGTTGGGATTCCCTCAACAAGTTTTGACGGACAATGGATCCCAATTCCGTAGCCTGTTAATGGAGGAGATCTTTAAGATCTTGAGGGCCAAACATATCCACACAAGTCCCTACCATCCGGCCGGAAATGGGCTCGTGGAACGTTTTAACGGTACCCTCACCATGATGTTACGTAAGCTGGGTCAGGAGAAACCGGAAGACTGGGACCAATATATATCGGCTGCCTTATTCGCCTACCGAGAGGTACCCCAAGCGTCTACGGGTTTTGCGCCAGCTACACTTTTATTTGGCAGACCTATTAAGGGGCCACTAGAAGCCTTACTTCGGTCCCTGACAGACCAGAAGGCTGACGAGACAGTCGTCTCTGCAAGCAAGTATGTATCTGAGCTTAAGGAAAGGCTAAAGCTAGGATGGGATCTAGCTACTACCAACCTTAAGAAAGCCCGCGCTAAAATTACTAAAAGATACAACAAAGCTGCAAAAGAGAGAGAACTACAACCAGGGGAGAAAGTCCTATTGCTACTTCCAACCGGAAGCAATAAACTTCGCATCGGATGGCAAGGACCGTTTACCGTCCTTAAAAAGATCTCACGTACCAACTACAAGATCTCCATCAAAGGAAAGGAGAAGGTCTTCCACATAAATCTGCTAAAGAAATATTTGGAAAGACCGGTGCCATCCTCCGAGCATCTCCTGGCTGTCGCCATAGCAACGGAAGACGAGGAAGATGATGATGGTTGCATGGAGTATCCATTGCAACCCACAGAATCCTTTAAAGATGTCAAGTTCGGCGACAATCTCTCACCAGAACAACAAACAGAAACCAGGGCTCTACTAAAACAGTACAGTGCAGTCTTAACGGATGTACCTGGTCGAACAAATCTCATTGAATTTGATATGAAATTAACAAACGAGACCCCTGTTCAAACCAGAGTTTACCCCATCCCGTACGCTAAAGCTGATGCACTTCGCGGAGAAATAGACAAGCTGCGTCAGGCAGGAATTATCAGTGAGTCTACATCTCCTTACAGCTCGAGTGTAGTGCTGTTGCAGAAGCCCAATAAGGAAGTTCGGCTGTGCATTGATTACAGGTTGCTAAACACGGTAACGGAATTCCAGCCCGAACCTCTCCAAACTGTTTCTGAGTTGTTCACCAAGCTCAGCAAAGCAAAGATCTTCTCCAAGATTGACCTCAGCAAAGGTTATTATCAAATACCAGTCAAGGAGGAAATTAAACCTTTGTTAGCTTTCAGCACTAGTGAAGGACATTACACATTTAACGTGATGCCGTTCGGTTTGCATAATGCACCAGGAGTGTTCACCAGGATGATGAGGAAGCTTCTACAACCTTTGCAAAGTCCCCATATCCATAATTTCATGGATGACATCTTAATTGCATCGGAAACCTATGAAGAACATATTGCTACGGTTGCTATGCTCCTCAGGAGACTACAGGAAACGGGTCTCACAGCCAGACCTAGCAAATGTCTCATCGGGTTTGAACAGTTAGACTTCCTGGGGCACACTATTTCTCACGGATGCAGTTGGCCTATTAAGAAGAACGTGGAGAAAATAATGGCAGCAAAAAGACCCCGAACGAAGAAAGACGTACGTTCCTTCATATCGCTATGTGCATACTATCAGAAGTACATCCAGAACTTCAACGGACTGACGGCACCTCTGACTGACCTCACAAAGAAAGGTTGTCCTGATAAGGTCATATGGGATCAAAAGTGCGAACACGCGTATAGCACTTTGAAAGGACAGTTGTCTGCATACCCCATTTTGAGGTTGCCTGACCTCAAGAAACCTTTTGTACTGAGAGTCGACGCGTCAGGTCAGGGCATCGGGTCAACACTGCTTCAAGCCGATGACAGTGACCTGAACATGCTATTTCCAGTTGCCTATGGCAGTCGGAAATTAAATAAAGCGGAACGGAACTACAGCGTAGTTGAAAGGGAATGTCTTGCTCTGATTGACGGTATCAGACGCCATCATGAGTTTCTTTATGGTACATCTTTCACGGTGCAAACAGACCACGCTCCGTTAGCATTTCTTGGTGCCAATAAAGAATTTAACGCAAGGATCATGCGTTGGGCGCTTCTTTTAAGCGTTTATTCTTTCAAAGTGGAATATATTCCGGGAAGACAGAATGTCGGGGCTGATTTCCTGAGTAGAAACTGGACTACAGAGGAAGAGGAGGAAGGTGAAGATACCAATCATCCAAAAGTTACCGATCAGGGCAGCTTCATCGTCATAAATCAAACATGAAAACACGTTTTCACGTCTCAAAAGACGGGACGATTGTGATGGACGAACTCGGCTGACCCTGAACTTTGTTGTAATTCTTGTATAACGTTTATTCTTTCACGTGGATTCATTAGCTATGAAACTGTTCCACAGAGGGCAAACACGTTTGCTGATTGATATGCGGAAAGTTTACCTATCGTTGATTCTGGTCATCGCATTGATTTAAGGAGAGATTAAATCACGCCCACTAACATCTCTTGAACAATCATAGGCAGTTATTTTAATTAACTTGGCCAGTCGGGGGGCGGGGGGGGGGGGGGGCAGGGGGAGGGCGTCGCCAGAATCAAACAGGCACAGCGACCAAGATCAAAGAGACGAACTGAGGGATTTTAGGGGAGACTATCGGCGTTATCAAAGACAGTAGTGGTCCCTGATACGAGACGCAGTTGCTTGCCGCTAATTTCGCGTCTCGGTGTCAATCGTAGAACCGAGCGAACGGGGAAACCGAAACGGGCAGCAGCGAACGGAGATACGAAGACCAGGGTGCGGTTTCTTCTCTTGATTTGGCGGTCAGATCCCCAAAAGTTCGTGAGATCAAATAAGCTGTCAAGTTTATCATGTCCCACTCAACTTACATTCCATTTTAGCTAAATAGACCATGAAGACTAGACACGTTATCACTCGCTGGCCAGACCTTTACAGAAGCACTAGCTTTATTGAAATCTTGTTATAGATTTTCCCCTGGATTTTATATATAAATTTGCAGTGTTTTCTATTCTGTGCAAAGCGGTAATATATATTGCGTAAAGTGATCAGTGGTCTAGTTCAGTCATTCTATTTCAATGGATTTTGTGTTAATTTAAATCTATTAAATTAAACCATCTCAATAGTTCCAGTTGTAAATATAATGATCTATCTATTATATTATTTCAAAAGATAATAGATGCTTAAATTAACTTTTAAAGTCGCGAAGGAATTTATAATTAATAAATTCAGTTAAGTCCTAGTTTTATAGATGTGTTTTAACCACTAGAATTCGCGCAGTGTTTATTAAATACATAATTAAATACTCGAGTGTATTATAGGCTTAACGGGAAATTTATCGCGCTTGATTTTTCGGTATGTTACATGTCTTTTTTTTTCTTTCACACAGAGTGATCGTACCTGCGGTCCCAGCTAAATAAAGAAAGAAATAAAGAAATCATCCTATAAACTTCCAGTCATATTGAAGAAACATTTCTTTTAAAATATAATCTTGTGGCGGTCCTTGCGACCTAGCTGTCAGAATTAAATGAAATAAAGCCCACCCAAGAACCTTTTAAAGAATAATCATCAAATTACCCTTGCAAACCTGTAAGATAAACTGGAAGGTACTCATCGCCAGTAGCGATATCATATTTACTGTTTACTGTGAGAGAGTACATATTCTCCTGACTGTGACCGAGCCTAGTTTTTTTTTTCCTCAATTGGATTTAATAAAACTATCATCACACATTGAAGGAATTTTACCATAGCGGAGGATTAAAAGAGACCACTTCATTTTCACCCCTGTGCCGAACTGGGTTAGTGCCATCCCATAGACTCCTTTTATATATATAATAAAAACACGAGAACTCTTAGTCTTCAAGTCTTGCGATAAGTGAGAATATTTGTTACCAACAAACCCTCGCAAACATCTGGGGCGGGACATCGAAGGACTAGACAGTTCATATGTCGAAAGATTACTTGCTGTTTTTATATACTTTTTATGGATCGTCTGAGGCTGCATTCGGTAAGTGTGTGAGTATATGAGTGTGGATCCTCACGCGTGTGTATGAATGACAGGAAATTTAATCGTTTTTCTTTTGTAAACCTGTTGTTAACTTTCTTGCCTAGTAATATAATTTTTCTGTATTCCCTGCATTGTTCCTTTAAGGGGGAGTTGCTAATTGGTTAACTCTGTTTAAAAACCCCCTCCTTTCCATTTGCTTAGTAAAGGGAAGAACAGCTGGGAAGAACAGGTTTTTTTCTATCACCTATACCTAACTTTGTAACACCTCTTTCAGAGTAATTAACTTCACTGTTAGGTTAACGTACCTATGTTCCTGATATTATCTATCTCTGGACTGGGTTTGTCTTTGTCTAATAAGCGGGAAGGGCTTAGTCGATACCAATCTTCTTCACCCCTCCCAAATTTGTTATTTGCATTTGTGTACTTATGATAATTTATGTAATACCTGATATTTGTTAGTGATTGATGTTTAAAGTGAATAAAATCACATAAACTCATTTAGTTCTGTGTGTTGGATATACCCACAGCCCAACATTTCCCCTATTCGTTTAATATAGTTTGTATCTACATCGTCTGTGTGTGTGAAAAACACCAAATCGGTGTGCGCGCAGATGCGAGTCTGGAAAACTGGCAAATAATTGTTTGACCAGGAGAGCGGAAGAGAAGATTGAGAGAAGTGATTTGTCGTAAATAAGTCTGTCTTTACTCTCCTCCAGCACGCTGTGAAGCAACTATTTAATATCTACATTTTCTATCACTGAGCTTTCCATCATCATTTTCCACTCTAAACCGGACCACTATTTCTACGACTCTTTTCTCTCAAAATAAATTTACGACAGTCATTAATAGACTGAACTGCCCATGGTGGACTTCTGGTGTCATGTATTGTGGTTCGCACTATTGACCTGCCATTGAAACATCATTTTTTGATGATGCGTAGATGGCAGGGCGGATAGTGTGATTCGCTTGCATGGCTAGGCGGGGTTGTCGCACGGAAGGTCCAGTGTTCAAATCCTGGGTAAGCCACTCATGTCTGTTGTTTTTCTGTTGTCTGGTGTTCTACTTCTTTATTTCCTGCGAGTGCCTGATAACATACCTTTATATTTGTTTCATATTAATTTACTGTTTACAGGTCTCGGGTTTCCCTCCCTTATGTGTAATAAATGACTTGATGTAAGAACGTTCGTCACAATTTTGAATGATAAATAACTTAATACTTATCAGTAAAGACATTTAAAGTTCTGTCATTGTTATGGTGTATTCCATATACATGTACCGTTACATATTAAATCAACGTTTTAACAAAATAAAAGTAATGGATTTATGGCTCATCATGTATATAGACAAATCGGGCGCATCTCATGGAAACAGAAGAAAATAAATAATAAGTCCTAGACAAATTAGGAATGAAAAGAGAGTTATTGAAATGAATTTAAAACACTTGACAGTTAAAATATTGTGGGCATGTATAGAACATAATACCTTGTTGAAAATTGTAACAGAAGGAACAGTTGAAGTCAAACGGGCGTATCATAAAACAGATGACAAGGAAAGAGCCTGTCAGTGTGCACCATCAAGGCAAGTGACGAACGATTTGTAAACTCGTGTTGCTCCATCAAGTGTATTGGGCGGCACCTGTTGGTCGCGGTCAGTTTCTAGTTAAAGGTCATCTTATTCAGTCTATGCATGAGATTCCTGTTGTCATGGAGTTTTGTACCACAGTCTTCTTCGTGTACTCTTTATCGTCCGCAGTTGACTTCCACTGTGAGTTCCAGTCAAGGACATATATGGCAATACTACTTGACAGTTTTCTGAAGGTAAAAGGTAGATACTGCCGAAGGGGAAGGAATAGTTACATACTAGGTTCTTTTTTTATGAAATGCAGTGACCAGTTCTCTTCTCCTTGCCTTTTGCCTTATCTTATAGAGCAGAGTCAGTTACCAATCGGACGGGTAAATTCTGCTAATCTCTACTTTCTATCTGTAATTTATAGCTCCTTTGATTGTTCCATGGCTGTGTTATTCCACATGTCTGTGTTTCTTATTACATCTGGTTTTTACACACGGATAATGCGACGAAGCTCCTCTAGGTAAATACCTAGTGTTTCGACGTAGAGGCGAATCTACTATGAAGCTTGGGGTCAGGGCCCCCTGTTTTTCTATAAAACGTTTCTTTCCCATCCCCGAACACATTTTTCATAGTAGGTGCCGCTCCAAGAGTTCAAGCTTCATGGCCCCCAAAATGTAGACCATCCACTGTTTCGACGTGATATTCTGATTACAAATATGGCCTTTGGTCACTCAGTTTCAGTTGCAAGTCATGACTGGAAATAAGGAAAATCTGACAGTCGTGCATCGTAGACGAAATAGTGAAAGACCTTCAGAGCTACTGTGTAAAAACAGTCGGGGGAAACAGGTTACATCGGAAAAGAGAGAGACCTAATAGGTAGTCCGGAGTTACAAGCCAAGTCTGTCCAAATAACGACTACGCTTTCCTGCAGGAAAGAACATTGCTAGGAAATTCTACCAGCGAAAGTGCTTTCAGGAAGTCGCAGTTTTTGTGGTTACAATTGATTATTCAGAAAAGGAGAATTCTGTCTGTCATGTGATTTGTCTCTTATTCCTTCATCCGGGAAAGTTGGAAGTCAGATTTGTGTGTGTGTGGGAGGGGGTGGGGGGTAATAAAGTGTATGATTCATATAGGGGAACAAAACTGTTCTATTTCGCGGGTGAGTAATAACAAGATTCATGATACTTAATGTGGAGACTGGCGTAATATGTTATTCATATACTTAAGGTGGAGTCTGGCATGATATGTTATTCATGATACTTAAGGTGGAGACTGGCGTGATATATTTGAGAGGGACCTCCTAGTCCACAGCCGTTTGAAAACCGTCAACTATGGCCATTTTGGGACCCAGCCATGTAGTACAAACACGTTCAGTGTCGTTCCCTAAGGCCAAATTCACCATCACCCATGGCTTCACATGTGAGTCACGCAACGTCATTTATGCTATTATATGCAAACGTTGCAGTATTACTTATATCGGCCAAACGGGCACACGACTGGGGGACCGATTCTGCAGACACCTCTACGACATCTCCCAGTTGAAATCCACACCTGTGGCCATCCACTTCAATGGCCCTGGCCACCACGGTGCCACTGACATCCAGGTGACAGCCATCAGATCCTGTTCCTCGGATGCCAACAGTCGGTTCCGCCTGGAACAACGCCTCATCCATCTTATGGGTTGCCTTAAACCCTACGTTTTGAATACCCAGCATTCTTTTGTCTGAGGCGTCCTTTTCTATCCAGTCCCAATTTTGAAATGACTTTTTACTATGACTGCGATCACCCTTGACTTCCCTCCAATTCTATATATATATATATATATATATAAATAAATATATATATATATATATATATATATATATATATATATATATATATATATATATATATATATATATATATATATATATATATATATATAATTTATGTTATTTATTTATTTAATTGAAAAAAATTGTTTTAATGTATTTTTTATTTTATTTTATTTTTTATTTATTTATTTTTTAAATTTAATTTTAAGTTTTTTTTTAAATTATTATTTATTTATTATTATTATTTTTTTAATAATTTTTATTTTTTGTTATTTATTTTTTATTCTTTTTATTTTTCACACTGTTTTTTAGTCCCTATTTTCATTATTTTTTTTATTTTTTTGCTTTTAATGTACTGTCCACTTCCGCTTTCCGGTTTTGTGGCAGCCATCTTTGCTCCAACATGTGCTAACACTTAAGGGAGTATTTTTCTCTTATTTCTATAGTTTCATGTTCTCCACTTAATTCTCACTTTCTTTCCCTCCTGTCTCTTGTTTGTCTGTCCCTGACGAAGGCCTTGTGGCCGCAACGTAGGTTTTTCTTGTCCTTTTTTTTTTGTAAGACGTGTTACTACTTGTGTGTTTTTGTAATTTTTTTTTTCATTCTACCATTCCTAGGAGCAAAAGCCATCAACAAATCGTTGCCAAGTCTTCTTTGCCTACCTCTTACGGACTTTTGGAGCTATATTGTCATAACTTTAATGGATTTCTTGTGGCTTATACTTTTTATATTAAACTGTGCCATAACATTGGGTTCATTTTTTTCATTTTCTTTCATATTGGTTTGCTGGATCATTAATAGCACTTTATTCTTATGTTCAATCGTTGTGATGTTTGAGTTTTATCTTGGCGTTTGTATTGATATAGTAAAGTGTCAGATTTGGCAAACAGGTTGAACTAACACAACGGTAAAACTTCTTGAAGATAACTTCATAAAATACGTTATAGAACAAAGTAACTTCATAAAATACGTTATCGAACAAAGTCTTTTGAGGACGACTCGATAATTTATTGATCCGAACAACATCACATTATGAATCATACGCGTACTAAGTGGTTCCCATCAAAGGAAACAATGAACGTCACAGTTGCCAGAATTGTCGTGTACTTGACCTCGCGCAGTCATCTTAACCGTCGAAATTATTATCATTTTTCTACGTTCAGGAATATCATTTGAATATTGGCCTATTAACAATGTTTATGCAGCGTCACGCCATGTCTAGGCTAATTCTTTCTGTTCTCAGTAGTATTAAAACACTGTTCATTTCAGAACTCTGTCTGAATATACTAATTCAGATTTGACCGTACACGCCATAATAATATCATTATCACTCTCATTAGAGTTACACATTTCACCGCGTCATTTCTAAAATCTCGCGTATATATGTTTACATTTTATTATTCACACCTTGACATTGCTTTGGACTCACAGGTGCTTAATCACATATTATTCTATCATCTTTTGAACCCCAATACACGACGGTTGTACATATGAGTAAGTGTCCATGACACATACGTTATACACTGCTATGCGGCTCTAAGGCCATACATCGCCCAAAGGCACGAAAGCCACACCAAGGCTGATTTCGTTACTAGGCTTAACGCGTCAGTAAGCTCTTCACGATTAACGTTTGAAAGCTAACTAGTTGAGGTGCTGCATGGTGCACTCAACCAAATCAAAGTAAAACCAGGTTGAGAACAAACCATGCAGTAATCCTCAACACTACCGTTAAGTGTCTTTCACGGTGATCTTTATCCCTTTTGATTTTTTTTTTCAGTTCTCTTCTGTATATGTTTTTTGGTGTCTAGAATGTTATCAACAGGTTTCCTCTGTCATTGCCAGCGTCTTCTTTTCATATCTTGTTCCATTGGCACCTGACTGGTTCCTGTCAAAACTTCCACATTGCTAATCGTGTCATACTATTTCAGTCCTTCTATTCTCTGCCAGCACCCGTTTATGAAAGTCCGTCACTTTCTGGTTGTTTTTGTTTTTGTTTTTGTTCGCAGTTTGTTTTACATAATGAAATAGCCAGCACGCTGCACACCTCTCATGTTAGTGGCCTGTTACGTCATGCCTGAGGGAGCAGTAGTCATGTTCTTTCTTCAGACACCTCCACCAACTACACGAGTTACTTTTAGAAGCATGCACCACCGCACTTCTAATACTTTTGCAGTGATGATTTCGTCGCAGTGTCTTTTATATGATGAAGTTCCCAGCCCCATGAACATCCTTACATTAGTCACAATAACTCATTTCTTTCTTGGGACCCAAGACGCATCAAAAGTGAGGAATACAGTAAGCGACCCATAGCTTGACTGCCTGCGTCAGGGTCAGCGAACCAGAGCTGACCAAGACCCTACTCCACCTCCACGTGGTGGTCCTGGAAACAGGCTGCATCACTGCAGTCTGGCTGAGTGAGTAGGGATCGAAGAGGGAAGGCAAACCCGGTCTCAAAAAAATGCCGTGCGGAAGTCGGATGTGTCGACCGAAAGGCGCAAATACCGCAGCTTCGTTGTAAACAGACACAACGCAACCAACGTCCTTTTCAGGACGAACGAGGAAGAAGAGGAAGAAGATTTCTGTCTTCATCTCTTGGAGGACCTTTAAAACCACACTGGTATAGCAATGCTGTACTCTTCTTATATTCCATCATCAACAAATGTTTATGTGAATAGAGGAGAGTCGTTACAAGTCCCCAATCCCTTATCCGAAACCCTTGACGCCAGATGTTTTTCGGAATTGATAATTGGTGGGATTTCAGAACGATAGTACAATGCATATGCAGTATATTACGGTAACATACCAGCAACGACTGTGGCAGCACCCAGTAGGCAAACATGAACGTTTCTAAAATTCTTGTTCATATTAATAAATAATCGTTATTACTTATTTTTCTCTACATTTAAAAACGTAAAAGTTTTATCATTAATAAAACACCGAAAATTATAAATTCTGAAAGTCTCATATGTACAGCTAAAATCTGTATTTAGTAAATATTTGAAGCTGTCATCATGTCAACATCGGCATTATGTGGCGACTTAATATTGTCTGTGTTATCTTATTACATTGGTCCATCTGCCTATAGGATATAAGTATCTAGTTTGTGTAATTAACGCCTCATACTTGTTTGGGTCATGTAGTGCACACGAGTGACTGTTCACGAAAACAAAACTTTGTTGTCAGGGTTTTCTAATTTCGGATAAGGGATTGAGAGGACCTGTTGCTGGAAGAGGAACGATCGATAGCGGACAGGAAAATAATCAGAGGGGATTTGAAAAGAGGATCTTGGAGTGGGAGGGATAGAAGAGAAATTCTAAACACTGAATGTGACGCAGATGCCCTATTATCACTGATGACCTCATCTGTCAGAACTGGCCTTTCTCAAATTTCGTATTGTTTCGAAGAACGGTCCAAAATGTCGCAGCCACATCTGTGACGAAACTGAATGTTTGCCATTTGGTGGTATTAGTCGATAGTCGGGACTGCTTGCAACGATACGATGTTCGGCGTGGTCCTTTGTGCTTCAGAATGGGAAACAGAGGGACAAAAAAAAGGGGGGGGGGGGGCAGTCATGCCACAAACGTTTAATTGTCACTTAATAGCAAAATAATACAATTAAATAGCTTGATAGCTGGAGATAACAAAAAGTAAACAAATGTCGTGTACCAATTTTTCACCATTATCATCATCCTTCAGTTTCCTAGGTAGTGTAGGCATTCAGCAGACTCATATCGTGCTGTCCGCTCAAGGTCTTTCTATGTCTTGTTATCTCTTTTACTTATGTCTCCATTTCTCTTCTCCATGTGTTTATCGGTCTCCCGCTATCTCTCTTGCCCTGTTGATTCCAGAATAAACATGGCCTCGTAATGCTATCAACATCATTCCTCGATGTTTGTCCTATCCATCGCTGACGCATTCTTCTCATCAAGCGTGTCGTAAAATGAGACTAAGAAAGGTTGGTCATGAAGACTGCTACCCGATCCTGTAGAAAATGTTCGCCAAACTCCAGCAAGAGTGACAGTGAACCGAAGTAAATATCTACACAATAAAAACATATCTGTTATCAAACATATTTTTTCATGTAAGATATACAAAAGATAGTGGTGTAAATATACACCATACGACTCGTTCGTTGATCGGGGGCTCACTGTGATAGATACGTTTCTTTTGCTGTATTTGCATTTGTATGATTATAGCTGATTTGACGAGAAAAGGGGGGGGGGTCCTCATCCCGTCGTGTCTGTCCTTTTCTATCTTTGCCACAGTTGCTACAATTTATCTCTGTATATGTTGCTGTTTCTTCCTGTGTATTACATTTTTTTCGTTTTCTGTCAGACTGCTAGAATATGTTGGCCTCTTACACCACCGCAATGTGCCTTTCCTCTTCTCTTTGTTTTGTTAGACAGTTTCTTGCTGACTACCTTGTCAGCTGTATGTTTCTGCCTTTCAACTTGTCTACTGTTACATCGTTTATCTCCGTCGTTGTTGCTCGCTTCTCTTTATTTTTTCACTCTCTCTCTCTCTCTCTCTCTCTCTCTCTCTTGTTTTATATTGCTCTTCTTCTTCATGAGCGTCCGTTTGGCTAAGCGGTTGAGCGCTTTCCTCTCGCTGCGAAGTACCGGGATTCAGGATAGAAACCTAGTAGCGTCACGCTCCAGTCTGCCCAGCTGTAAATGGGTACCTGACTCTGCTATTGAATTAGGGAAGACAAAAGCAGAGAGGGAGGGAACTGATCACCCCAACTCATAAAGAAGCTGGACGATAGTCTCTAACACTTCACCCACTACGACAGTATCTGCTATGGGATTATCTGTACCTTTTTTTTAAACTTCTCTACACGTTTGTATCCAAATGGATTTATCATTGTGACAACCACGATTATTTCAGCGGATTCATATCCTGTTTTTATTTTAAATTTTATAGTTACACAAATACGTTAGTCATCACTTTCTTTTGTCTACTGTTGACGCACATTTGTCCCCTACAAAGACCTCGAAATCGTAACGTAAAAAGGTTCTTTCTCAATCACATTGTTTCTTTATTTCTTTCTCTTTGTTCTTTTGTTTCAGTCTTGTCAGTCTTTCTGCAACTTAAGTGGCTTTATTATTTATTTGCACTTTGAGGTAAGTTGACTGTGAGTTGCCGTTAAGCGATTTTCCCGCCAAGTTCGGCTTCTTTCAAAAAGCTGTCATTATTTAATTTTTATCAGTCTAGACAGTCTTTTATGTGTGGACATACGCCTAAATAGAACTGACGGACCTTGTGTCTGGGTTGAACGGGGCGCGCCTCACCAAAACGAGGTAAAACTCATAATTTAAAAAACAAAATAAATAAATAAACAAAAAACGAAATAGATTCCTTCATATTACCCTTGTCTTTACGTTTATATTTACATGTTCTCCACTGTCTTTGTTGTGGTCATATCGATTCTGTTACCTTACATATTTATACACGATCCTGCTCCACTATTACCGGCTTTGTCACATCGCTCTGTGTCTTGTTCTCATTGTCTCATTATCTCACACATTCCAGGACGTGTTTCGCTGTGCCTCTTGACACTTCAAATCGCTGTGCCTCTTGACAGACTTCAAGTTAAGAACTAACTACGCAGTTGACACTACTGGTCCGGCGCTAATGTTCCCTAAAGACAAAATAAGACACGGCTTAGTCTCGTTTTGTTTCTGCGTCGTTGGAATTTCCGGCCCAAAGAAAACACGCGGAAGGAGGTCTATAACCCAGCGATTCTCAAACGACCGTATGCACAACGTTTGCAGTGGCCGCGATACGATGGTCCGGGTGGTCCTGGGACCCAACTGGCATCTCTAGAGTGCCTATTACTGCCCTTTTTTGAGTTGTCCAGTCGGTTATATTAGTATGCATGACCAAATATGAGAGACCTAGACTCAGGTCAAAAAAGGGTCGAGCTGAGTCTTTCTTAATTTTTTTATTTTTCTGCAACTAACATTGCTTCATGATTTGTGTGCACTTTAGAGACTTCTGACTGCGGGTTGCCAGTTAAGTAGTTTTCCCGCCACTTTGGACTTCTTTAAAAATCGAGCTGCCAATTTGTAATGCTGTCAACGGGTAATAAAAAGGGAAAACAGATACAAATTTTACTATTTACATAGACATAGTAAAACTCACCTACTCTCTCCAAAAGAAAACAATAATATATAGATTACCAGATATTTAACTTGTTATGAGGTTTGGTTGCTGTTGTTATAGTTAAGACAGCCCCGTGTAGTTTCCATGAGGTATATGACCGAGGACAGGACAAATTCTCCCTTGGTCGTGTTGTAAAAGGCGAGTGATATGAGGCGGTACATTGGGTTACCAGCCTCATCATGTACAACAAATTGTTATAGAAACCACTGCTCTTTGGGCACAAGCATGCTTGGGTGTGCAGCTGTAGTGATGGTTCTGTGCTGCATTAGGAACAGAAGGAGAATGATGATGATAATGATGGTGATGTTGATGATAATAGCCAACGACAATCAGCGTAAATGTCTTCTTCTTTATGTACCAATACAGCTGGCATAGACGATCACGTTTTTCCACAACTTCCTGTCCCCAATACTGTTATCAATTATATTGTCGACTTCTGTCACGTGTTGCCTCCCCTTAGCTCTGCAATAGTGGTACAACAGTGGCCAATACTCGAGAGTGACTGATGTGGGTCTTCAAATATTTCTACCTTTGCACAAGATTACTCCTGGCAGAGTTGTAGATAGAAGGATAATGATGCTTCTACCTTCAGGGAGTATTCACAAGATATTCAGAAAAGCGCGAACAATGCTGCATTGGCTGAGCACGTTAACTCTAGTATCTGCCGTCAACTTTTGTGAAGGATACGATTATCTTATAATTTCCTAGCTCGTTCAAGCCCCCAGCTCAGTTAATTCAGCGAATTCCTCTTATTATTATTGTATAGCTCTGTTTAAGTGTATTTCAGAAATTGTCTGAGACATAAGGATACAACACATTCAAAATGATTAAACCAGCTTTAAATTTAGATACATATAATTAACAAATTTAATAATAAATTAGGTTTTAACAGTTAGTAAAAACTGAATAATTCTTTAACAAAATTGGTCATCATCATATGATGTTAATGGGGATTAATATAAGGGGAAGTTTCACTTGGTAGTTTTTATTTGTACACTTAGCTGCTCGGGTTACTGCTCCCGCTGGTGTTTTGGTTCTCTGCAGATAGGTGACTGGATCGCTCGCGTCCCTGGTCAAGATTAAGAGTTGCAGCATTCCAAGTAGAATTTGGTCCTGCATCTCTAAGACTCATCTGAGGATGGTGTCTAACGTCGACTTCAGGCCTACTTATACCCTCACTTGTTCCAGAAATACTACCCTCAACTGGTACAACCAACTAGTATGGCAAAAGAAGAGAAACGAATACCCTCTTGAGTATTGAGTTTCCCGACACATACTTGTGTCTCTCCCCCGTTCATTCCACCATCCCATCTATCTCAGAACTTTTGCCCTCTCTGAGAATTAATCTTAATCCCAGTGGGCGAAAAACTATTTTACATTTAAAATGAATAATTTTATATTTAACTTTAGTTGAAAATGTCAAAAATATAGTTTGAATATGTATACATTTACATCTGTTGAAAAAGTTGTAAACTTTCATTACAGTTAGAGTGAATATATTTTAACATTTACACTGGTTGAAAAGGCTGAAACTTTCATTACATTTAGAGTGAATATGTTTTACATTTACACTGGTTGATAAGATTAATAATATAACAAGTATGTACATCATTTTTTTCATCATTCCCTCCCTGCTCCATATGGAACTTGGGACTATCTCTGCGTTTGGTTTTTTGTAAGAAACTTGCAATAAAGCAGTCACCAGCCCTGGCAGCGGCGGTTCATGAAATCATAATTCTATATGCTGATGTTGCCAGCTTAAACTGACTTGGACATCCACTAGCAATTTTCACATATTAATATTCACATATCAATATATACGTATTAGTTCACATGCTAATAATGCAAAAATATATCATTCAAAACGTACAACTTACGCCAATCTTTAGGCTCACAGACTACTTGCTCAGAGAAATAAAGGCACTTGTAGAGGCCTTTTACACTTGGTCTGGGGTTATCACACAAGCCTTTATATACTAGCTAAGGTGGATGGAAGAATAAGGTGCTAGCTACCTTCCCCTTCACCACTAAGGCTATACCACTGTTGTCCTAAATAACCTATATCAAAGAACTACATACGCGCTCGTATTGCCAAAGGCATGACACAACAACAGTGGATGACATATAACTAACGCTCATGAACAGCTTACATCCCGTTTATTCAATTAAACACATGACCACACATGGCCTGATGAAAATACAATATTACGACTATATACATGCCACAACAGGGAATGCATGTACTAATCTCAATCTACATAACGGGTAATCTGGCTACCACAATCCAAAAATGGACACCGCGCCATCACGCGGGAAAAACCTACATAGTAACACTGACTATGGAAATGCACGAGAGTAACTTAGCATGTACCAAACTCAACAATAAGTAAATAACCACTTCCCTGGAATCCTTAACAGCAGAAATAGCTAACATTAGGAATAGGGCTCAGATGGCGGGCACCGCGTTGCTCTCCTAGATATCACAGACAGCCGAATCTGGCATACCAAAAACTGCGACGGCCATGGATGGCAGTCAAATCTCCACTGACTATATTCGAGCCAGCCTTGCGCATTCCGTTACTTCCGCTGATCACATGATTATCAGGACGGCTTTCGACCGTCTAACAATCTAGAAATACGGGCTAGAAATACGCCGTGACAGGGGTGTTGTTACTTTAGCAATAAGTTCCCACTTTTACTTGTGTTTCAGTTCCCTCAGATTCCGGTTTTCCGTGTTACAATAGTACAGTTTTCCTGGGCTGTAAGTCGTCAAAACGCTCAAACAAGAGCCAGGTCCTATAAATGAAAGCTGATTTTAATCTTAACTCTGGCACGGTCTGGTTGTCTTCTTGGCGCGAGGTAGATCTTCACAGTGCTTTCAACCGACTAAAGTGTCAGGTTAAATTTCACTTGTCTACTTTGTTACGATCTAGGCAGGGTCCAATCTGGAATTTGGTTGTTTCTCTGTTTCGAACCCCCCGCTAATCGTTTTCAAAACTTGCGTGTTTTGTGGGATAATTCAAATTATTTCCACATGGAAATTTCTGCGCGTTACAGCAAAGGTCATGTCTCCCAAATATGGAATGAAAACATCCGATCCTCTATCGGCAATATTGTCTTAAATACAACATCTTACTTTCATCTAAAGTAATATCTTTGTAACAAGGTGTACAGGAAATGATTATGTCATTCGTTTCCGCCGAGTGCATGCCGACAGGTTGATAATTTATCGCGGGGCACTCCTAGGAAATCAAGAGACAAATTTGCGGTCACAGTATCCAATAAATTCCAGGTGCTCCAACAGCTGGAAGATGTAGTGAATACAGAAGACTATTGGCAGCAAATCAAAACTGATGGGACATGTGAAGAAATACTGGGGAAAAGGGAACGACAGCAAAAAGCACGGATAACAACAGAAACCATCAATAAGATAAAAGACAGAAAAAACAAGAAAGCATATTTAAACACAAGCAAAACCAGAAGTTCCAAAGCCAAGGCTCAAGAAGTGTACACAGAAGCAAACAAAGAAGTAAAAAGAAGTATCAAAAGATACAAGAGGAAGTATATTGAGGAGTTGGCAAGAGAGGCAGAAGATGCTGCAGCCAAAGGAAATATGATAGAACTGTATAACAGCACAAATAAGCTAACAGGGAAATACAAGCAAACAAGATGCCTCATAAAAGACAAGAATGGAATACTTGCAATATGCAAGAGCAAATGAAGAGGTGGACGGAATATTTTGAGGACCTTCTCAATAGACCAGCTCCACAAAATTCCCCAGACACTCAGCCAACAGAAGAAGAGCTACATATTAACTGTGAAAGACCAACGAAGGAAGAAATAAAGAAAGCCATAAAGCGTCTAAGAGATGGAAAAGCGGCTGGACCAGATGGCATTCCAGCAGAGGCCATCAAAGCAGATATCGACACGGCTACAGAGATGTTATATAAATTACTTGGTAAAGTCTGGGAAAAGAAAGAGATACCAGTAGAATGGAAGGAAGGATATCCGGTTAAGTTGCCTAAGAAGGGAAATTTACAAGAGTGCACAAATTATAGAGGAATAATGTTACTATCAGTGCCAGGAAAAGTATTAAACAGGATTATCCTCGAGAGATTAAAAGAGTCCACAGACAAGAAACTGAGAGATGAACAAGCAGGTTTTCGACAAAACAGATCTTGTACAGACCAGATAGCCACTTTGAGAAAAATAGTTGAACAAAGTCTGGAATGGAATTCACCACTCTACATCGAATTTGTGGACTACGAAAAGGCATTTGACAGTGTAGACAGAGAATCACTTTGGAAATTGATGAGGCATTATGGAGTTCCCCTGAAGATCATTAATTTAATAAAGAAAACATATGAAGACATGATATGCAGAGTTCTTCACGAAGGACAGCTTACAAAACCGTTTGGATAAGAACGGGAGTGCGACAGGGATGCCTCTTGTCTCCATTTCTTTTCTTACTAGCAATATATTGGGTTATGAGAACATCGACAACACACAACAGAAATGGAATCCAGTGGACTCTGACTAAGCAGTTGGATGATCTGGATTTTGCTGATGACTTGGCTCTTCTGTCCCATAACCGTAATCAGATGCAAGACAAATTGAAAACACTCGATGAGAGGTTACAGCAATTGGGTCTGAAAATACACAGGCAAAAGGTAAAAATACTGAGAATAAATGCAGGTAATGATAACACGGTTGAACTTGAAGAAACACCACTACAAGATGTAGAATCGTACACATATCAAGGCAGCAATATAAACAAAGTTGGAGGGACAGACAGTGATATCAAAATAAGAATACAAAAAGCAAGAGGAACGTTCATTGCATTGGGAAATATATGGAGATCAAGATAACTCGGATCCAACACGAAAATAAGAATCTTCAACTCAAATTTGAAGTCAGTACTATTATATGGCTTTGAAACACAGAGAGCAACAAAGACAACAACCAAAAAGCTACAGACTTTCATACATGGGTGCTTGCGTAGATTAGAAGGATTAAAATGGTATGACAAGGTTACCAACGTGGAACTGATGACAAGAACCAGACAAGTGCCAGTGGAACAAGAAATGAGAAGAAGACGATGGCGATGGATAGGACACACACTGAGGAAACCTGTTGATAACATTACAAGGCAGTCCTTGTTCTGGAACCCACAGGGCAAGAGAGGCAGAGGTAGACCAAGAAGCACATGGAGAAGAAAGCTGGAAACAGAGGTGAAAATGATGAGGAGAACGTGGAAAGAACTTGAGATGATGGCACGTGACAGGAGGACTTGGCATGTGTTTGTTGAAGGCCTATGCTCCTTTGGGAGTGGAGGGCTATGATGATGATGACTCCTAGGTAAACATCACACGCGGTCACTATACGAAAATTGACCGGGCCCTTCTTGATTTTACCTGTGTCTTAATCTTAGCAAAGACAAAACGCAAAGCAAACATGATCAATTATCACTGAATGGAGTGTAAAATTTATAAGAAAATAATTAATATCTGCTTGATAGCAGAGAAAGAAATAGGCAACCACTGAAATTGCAAGTAATTTAGTGCACAAAAAATGTAACTAAATATTGCCGGAGAGGAAAAGAGATCGACCCAATATTTATGTGACAACTTCTTTCCATAGCATGGCGTTCTCTTTGGCAAACCTCTACACCCCAGGGTAGAAGAGGAATGACTAAGTACCAGTAGACTAAGTACCAGACGGGGTCAGAGTGGCTAAGAGGTTTGGCGTCCGCCTCGAATTCTAGAGGTACCAGTAGAGGGAATATAATTTGGAATTTTTTTATTTCAGAACCATTGGTCCTAATGATGTCATACTCCCCCCTAATCTCATGGGTAGTGATTTTAAAAAAATAGAAACCTACCCATCAAATATATTTATAGAATGTGTGATTCCTATATACACACGTTGGGATTCTCGCCGGTGCTACGGAGTTCGTGCACTGTGCTTGATCCTCCGTGTGTGATCTAAGGGAGGAGATCGGAGCAATAATCGAGCTGTCTGTGTGCAGTGAAGAAAGTCCTTAAACCAAACCAAACCAACCAAACTAGTAGACTTCTGTCTATACCAGGATGTTAAGTTGTCCAGTGTCATCTGTCTTTGTCATCATGTGGAGCTTTTATTTGAGTCTGCCACGGGATTTACTCTGCAGTGATGGTCCAACAGTGGCCAAAATTCAGAGTATCTACTGAGGATCTTCAAAGGTGTCTACCTGTCGCTCAAGATTACTCGTGGCAGATGTGTGAATTGAAGAATGGTGCTTCAATTCTAGGGAACCTCATAAGAATTTTAAGAAATCAAGTACTACGGCTGATAGGATCCAGGCTGTGTAAACTTTTTATCTGTCCTGACCTTCTATGATTTAGAATTTTGCTCGTTCTGATGAGCCCCAACTGATTTAACTCAGTTAAATATTACTTAAATAGCTCTGTTATAAGTATTTAAAATGACAGACATACGGGTGCAGCTCACTCAAAATGACTAAATCAACTATAAATTTGTATATTTACAGATAATAAATTTAATAATCAATTATCGTTAACAAATGTAAAATAATTAAGGGTGCGGTGAATTTAGATAGTCTTTAAAATTTCCTCACAGGTGATGGTCTGATTTGAAAAGTTGGTTAATAGAGAGTTCACTTGGCAGCTTTGAATGGGTACTTAGCTGCCATAAAATGTCGGTTGGTTTATGCTCTAGCCGATGCTTGTTCTTTGCAGGTTATGGACTGGTTCCCTATCGTCACTGGTCAAGTCTGGTGGATGCAGCACGGCCCTCGTAATATCGTGGAGTAATTGCGAAGATGGCCCAGCGTCTGTTAAGACCCATCTGTTGTAGGTGTGTAGCTTTGACTACAGGCCACTTATTCTACTCACTTGTTCCACAGATAGCACCACCAATTGGGACCACCGTTTAGTATCATGACATAAGAGAGAAACAAATACCCTGCTGAGTATTGGGTTTCCTGACACAAAATCGAGTGCCGTCCGCCTTTTTTTTTTTTTTTTTCATTCTCCATCCCATCTGCCTCAGAACTTTACGCTCTCTCTGAGCGTTAATATTAACCCCAGTAAGCGGAAAACATCCATTTCACTTGTCACGGGTTGCCTCCCCTTTGCTCTGCAGTGATGGCCCAACAATGGCCAAAGCCTAGAGTATATAATGTGGGTCTTCAAAGGCATCTGCCTTTGCACAAGAGTACTCTTGTCAGAGATACAGATAGAAGGATGATGATGCTTCTACCTCGAGACAGTATTCATAAGATTATTCAGTAATCAAGAACAATACTGAATTGAACTGAGCAATGTTAACTTTGTATCTGTCCGACACCTTTTATGAAGAATAATTATGTATTTTAGCTCGCTGAAGCCCCCAGCTGATTTAATTTAGTGAAACCTTAATTTAGTAGCTCTGTTTTAAGTGTATTTAAGATGACTGAGACATACGGGTGCAGTACACTCAAAAAGATTAAATAAACTATAAATTTGTGTATAAACAAATAACAAATTTAATAATCAATTACGTTTAACAATGTAAAATGAATAATTCTCTTTTTAAAAAAAGTTTGTGTATAAAGTTCCACCATCCCATCTACCTCAAAACGTTACCTTCTCTGAGCATTAATATTAATCCCAGTGAGCGGAAACCATTCATTACATTTATATTGAATGTCTTTACATTTGCACTGGTTGAAAAAGTGAATAATATCATAAGTATTTACATCAGTTCTTTCATCATCTACTCCCTGCTGCATATAAATCTTGGGACTACCTGCTTTTGGTTCTCTATAAGAAACCCGTATAAAGCAGTCACCAGCTCCTGCAGTGGTGGTTCATGACATTATTATTCTATATGATGAGGTTGCCAGACCCAGATGCCTTGGGCATCTATTAGCAATTTTCACATGTTAATAAATGCAAAATTAGAATTTTAAAATGTACAACTCACTCTTAAATATCTTTAGGAATACTGACTCCTGGCTCAGAGCAATAGTTAAGGCAACTTGTTCAAGATGCTTCTTACATGCGGTCGGGGGTATAACTTTAAACTAAGCTCCCGCTCAGACTTTGTGTTTTCATATTCCTAGGATTTCTGCTTTTCGTGTTAATGTAGGCAGAGTTTTCCTGGGATATAAGTCGACAAGATGTCAAAAAAGGTTCGGTCGGATAAATGGAATTCTAATCCTATCCTCTACTCTGGCGAGCTGGTTGTCATCTTGACGAGGTGAATTTCAGTGCTCTAACCCGACGAAAGTGTCAGATTATATTGCAGCTTTCGTCCCACGCACGTGGTTGTTACAAACTGACCAGGCTCCAATGATAAGTGTTGTTTATAACATCTGTAATTGCTCAGCCAATTGTATTCAATCATGCGTGCTATGATAAATTTCTAAATGGAATTTTCTGCATGACTCATGCGTTTGTAAATTTCAAACGGCCATTTTCCGTATAAGTAGTTGGTATTTCCGTCAATTTTCGGTAATGATTACCACTACAACTACTTTCATTATCACAAATAATGTCTTCGTAACAATTCTGTCCGGAAGCGATTACAACTTTTCCGTCGTCTTCAGGTGCGTTTCTACAATATGTCACCGCCTGGATAATTTACTGCCATGTATCTTTGTAAACAAACATTCACCGTGTGACTAGCTGGATTTAGTTCTATCCACGAGAGAAATTACGAAATCACAATAGCCATATCAGCGCTAAATAAACTCGCTGGGGCGAACTTCGTGTTAATCCGGCGCTCCAATGTTTGCTACACGAGAATTTTACCACCTGCAGGGATGGTCAGGTAAACAGACATGACGAATTATTACAGGAAGAAGTGTAAACAGTGACTCGAAAATACCAATACTGCCGTAGAGGAAATGGGAGCGAACAAAAGTATGTGGCATCACTTATATTGAACATGTTTACATTTACATTTGCACTACTTGAACAGGTTACTGTAATAAGAATGTACATCAGTTCTATCATCATCCACTCCCGGTTCCATAAGGAACTTGAGATTACCTCTGCTTTTGGTTCTGTATGGGAAACCCGCATAAAGCAGTCACCAGTTCTTGCAGTGATGATTCATGAAATCATCATTCTAAGTGCTGAGGTTGCCAGCCTCGTATGACTTAGACATTCACTAGCAATTTTCACATGTTAATAAATGCAAAATATAGAATTATAAAATGTACAACTCACCCTAAATATGTTTTGGGAATTAAGACTTCTGGCTCACTGAAATAGTTTCGGCAACTTGATTAAGATGCCTCTTACACGTGATCAGGGGTGTTGCTTTACAATCGACTCCCACTATGACTTAGTGTTCAGGTTCTTATGATTCCGGGCTTTCCGTATTAATAAAGTTAGAGTTGTCGTTGTTTCAATTTACAAGACGCTCAAACACGTTGTCCGGTCCTATAAAATGGAATGATGATCCTATTCCTTACTCTGGCTTGTCTGGCTGTCTTCTCGACGAGTTGAATTTCACACTGTGGAAAACTCACAAAGCGCTCAATTATAAGGCAACATTCGGCCCACATCCAGATTGCTACGATATGACAAGGCTCTAATAAGAATTGTTGTATTTTTACATCTCAAATGCCAAGCCCTCTCTCACGAAACATTCCTGCGTAACAAACGCAAAAGTAAATGTGTAATTTACATTCACCATATACATTCACCAGCTTCCGTCTATTATCGATCATATTTACACTCACGACTTCGTAATTTGTCACATGTAACCTCATTCACGATGGATACTTCTCCGGCAAGTCTTATCCGGAAATGGTTATGCCTGTTACCCGGTCTTAGCCAACAGTCAACAACTGGTCAGACAGAACTATTATCAGATGTCATCCCAAGGTTGTTTACTCACTAATCCGGTTGCGTCCCTGCACTGTCTGGTCTGGTAGGAAAGTGTTTTACAAATTAGTAAACCACATTTCTCTCTACAGATCCCAGGTGTCAATATGGGTTCAAACGAAAGTGATTGATTACCTTAATCAGCAGAAGACGGTAGCTGAATTCCGGACATGGCAATGATTAAGTACAGAAAAAGAGACGTAGCACAATAATGTCATCGATAAACCTGAATGCTAGGAAAAGAGAACGGACAACTCTGTCACAGAGTCTTTTCTTTTGTTACAATAAAGTCCAGCACTTCTCATCACAAAACATGCCCAAATAAAGGGGATTGTTTCCTTTTATTATGAGTAATAAGCTTCCTTTGAGTACTGGCCTTTTTCAGGACACCCTCGTTACTCTGTTTAGCTGGTTAACCATCCGCCACGTAGGTGACACACTTGTAAGGAGGATATGCTGCAATAATCTGGCCCGTAACATCCTTTCTACTAACATCTTCATAGGTATATTTTCAGAAGTAGCTGGTATTTCTAGAAAATTGTCATGCATGTAGATGTGGTCTTTGTATTGTGGTAGGCCAGAAGTAGAGTTGAACAGCCGTGTCCTAACCTAACTGTGGTACAGTATCCTCAGGATGTCCTCACGCTGACATGTATAGTTAGCCTGTATTTTATTATTGTTTGCCGGCGTCGCGAAGACAAGCAGGGCTGTCGTGGAGACATTCTAAGCTTGGTCGGGGCAAAGGATATTGATGATTATTTGTGAAGAAAAATGTCCTATCCCTACGGATGGTGTCACGATTAACGAGCCGTGTATGTGTGATGTGCCATGTATGCAGTAGCGTAGTTAGTGTGTGCAAGGGGGCGGTTTGCCCCGGGCGACAACTACGGAAGGGGGGGGGGGGGGGGTGCACCATTGGACAACTATTATGCCAATACTGTGATGTTTAAAAATGTACTGGCCAGCATATTATATCTTTCTGAGTGTAATGGAAGTGCCAAAGGAAGGATTCGCTCCGGGTATCAAATACTTTATGTACGCCTCTGCGTATGTGTTTTTATTTCCTTCTTCTTCCCCCTCTCAGGCTTACTCTGTACCACACATGCGGTGTTGCTTTTCTCATGGCTTCACTTTCTCTGGTCACTCTTAATATATTTTCATATTTGTGGTCCAGTATTTTTCATATCCGTCATTTTTCCTGACGTGACTCCATGTGACTGCATGTTGAAGACAATTAGGACAGAGGCCGAGCTATTCATTATTTTAGCGCCCGGCGGTTTTTATTTTTGGTTGATTTAATTCAGCGAATAATGAACCGTGAATACATCTCGTGATTTAAAACTCGTGTCCACGTCCGCAGTTTGCGATAGCTTTGATCACCAGCGTGGAACTGATAGGAAGAACTAGACAGTGTACCAGTGGAATAAGATATGAGGAGAAGACACACGTTGGACAAGTGGATAGGACACACGTTATCAGATACTAGCATTATAAGTCAGCTTTTGTTCTGGAATCTCCTGGTTAACAGAAATAGAGGTATGCAGGAAAACTCGTGCAGAAGGGAATTACAGGCAGGCATGAAAGGGATAAAAAAGACATGAAATGTTCTTTCACGGACGACACAGGACAACAAGTTTAGACGTGAATTAGTTTAAGGCCTATACTCTGGCAGGTAGCTACGGGTTAATGCTGGTGATTCAGTAAACTATGTCTTGCCAAGACAAGTCCGGGTGGTAGTTTTCAAACGGAGAATCGGCATTTGGTTACACAAATACCATTGGTTTAATCAGTTGAAAAATTGGCGATGTGTATCCGCGCGGGAAACAAAAACAAACAGTTGACCATGTTGCTCAAAATGCCGCCTCCAGAGAGGTGATACTGCATTACAGCCGCACCCACCTCCTCCGTTGTCGTTTTTGTGAGCAGCTCTTTGTACATGATGAAATAATCGGTACAATGTACACCCCTCATGTTAGTCGTCTTTAATGATATGTCTGAGCAAACAGTAGTTCTGTTCTTTCTTGATCTCCTTAGAGAATCCCTGGAACTACAGAGTACAAAAACTATGATAGTAAAAGCCTGTTGTCGCCATACAACTACAGAGTACAAAAACTATGATAGTAAAAGCCTGTTGTCGCTATACAACTACAGAGTACAAAAACTATGATAGTAAAAGCCTGTTGTCGCCACACAATTACAGAGTACAAAAACTATGATAGTAAAAGCCTGTTGTCGCCATACAACTACAGAGTACAAAAACTATGATAGTAAAAGCCTGTTGTCGCCATACAACTACAGAGTACAAAAACTATGATAGTAAAAGCCTGTTGTCGCCATACAACTACAGAGTACAAAAACTATGATAGTAAAAGCCTGTTGTCGCCATACAACTACAGAGTACAAAAACTATGATAGTAAAAGCCTGTTGTCGCCACACAACTACAGAGTACAAAAACTATGATAGTAAAAGCCTGTTGTCGCCATACAACTACAGAGTACAAAAACTATGATAGTAAAAGCCTGTTGTCGCCACACAATTACAGAGTACAAAAACTATGATAGTAAAAGCCTGTTGTCGCCACACAATTACAGAGTACAAAAACTATGATAGTAAAAGCCTGTTGTCGCCATACAACTACAGAGTACAAAAACTATGATAGTAAAAGCCTGTTGTCGCCACACAACTATAATAATAATAATAATAATAGCCCCTTCAGTCATAACTGACTATGGGAATGCGCTCCTGAGGTGACAGCCCTCAGCTGCTTATTTTCCTGGTGCTCCTTTCGAAGTTTTCTCCTCACCTCTGCTTCTTGTGTGAGCCTCTCTTCGCCCAATCTGAGGTGGCGCCGTAAATAGCATCGCCATTTAGTGCGATCGGCAGCAGTGCATTATTGATTTGGCAGTGCAACCGGTTTAGGAATGAAGGCAGAAGCCAGGCACGCGTATTGTCTGGATTTAACGCGCCGTGACGATGACCTTTTGCCTGATTGTTTCGTGTTTGGAAATAAACTTTACGTGGCAAGCTGTAAACACTTCGTGTTGAGCACAGTAGACAGGATGACAAAAGGCAGTTAACGGATGACAACTTTCAACATGAGTGTCACGTACACAAGGCAGTTCATTTATTCAATTCCATTGTCGTTCCTAACAGAGATTAGAAACATCACTACAGCTGGCCACTTACAAGAAGCCCTGTTTCAAATCCTCCGTGCTCTTGTAGCGGCGGTTTATGTAGCAATTTGTTTTTAATTGCCTCTTACGACATGTCTGCAAGTACATTCGTCACATTCTATCTTTGCCTACTCAGAGACCCCGGAAAATACGCGAGGCAAGGCACTCACTGAATGACAGATTACACATGCTCGATATATAAGGCAGTCACAGAATGACAAACTACGCATAAATAATAATTGACTTCATCTCCTCATTGTCCGTTGGAAATCACGGAGATGTGATTTTTGTAGTTCTGCCACAGGTCAAGTCGAACTATACTGTTCAAAAAAAGAAACTCATAGCTATCCGAGGGCGCGTTTTTATGAGTTTGTAAGTAAAATTTGGTGCTATGGTATATAAAAACCAGCCTCAAATGTTCTTTACAGTGTCAAATGCACGTGTTGACCTGAATTGCGTTCGTTTTTGTAATCGTTACAACGCAGTGGTCAATAGTGTTTATGACGCAATTTTTGACCACAGCTCATGTTGCGCGCACGTGAAAGCAACAAAATTTGGGGTGAACACTATTCACTGACTACGCAACTGAAACCCTATAAAAGGATACGCTACACACAAAAAATTCAGATCATTTTCAAGCAGACATTTTTGGCGTCTCTATCGATAAATTTAAGGAACATTGCTATTGGCCGACTGCATGCAGGCGAAAGTCAAAGTCAGGTTGCCAGGCATCTAAACGTGCATCAGAGTACCATCAGTCGACTTTGGCACCGGTTCCAAGCCACTGGCTCAGTTGAAGACCGGCATCGCAGTGGACGACCCAGAGTGACAACAGCAGCGGAGGATCGCTTTATTCGGCTTCGTCACCTCAGAGACAGGTTTACAACAGCTTCCTCAACTGCCCAGTCATTGCATGCAGGACGTCATGTGTCTGATCAAACTGTCCGGAATAGACTGCATGACGCTGGACTTTGGGCACAACGACCTCACCGAGGACCCGTCCTTACGCGCCGCCATCTCCAAAATCGACTTCTTTGGGCCAACCAGCATCGTCCCTGGGCAGCTGACAATCAATGGAGACGTGTCTGGTTTAGTGACGAATCTTTCTTTTTTGTTGCAGCATCATGATAGACGGCGTAGGGTCTACCGTAGGCGAAATGAACGTTTTGCCCAAAATGCGTTGATGAAGCTCCGCCGCACGGTGGTGGAGGTGCAATGGTGTGGGGAATGATCAGTTACAACGGAAGGAGTCAATTGGTGCACATTGAAGGAGGCTTGAATGCGCAACGAAACGTCAATGAAATTCTTCGACCCCATGTCCTTCTACTTTTGGCTGCCCAAAGGTCTGTGTTTCAACAGGACAACGCCAGACCCCATTGTGCACGGTTGACCACGCAGTTCCTGACTGCCAACAACATTCTCACCCTTCCCTGGCCATCCCTGTCTCCAGACATGAGTCCGATTGAGCACCTGTGGGATAAGCTGCATAGACGTGTTTGTCGCCGAGACGTTGCTCCAGCCAATCGTCGTGATCTGTTCCAGGCACTCCAGGAAGAGTGGGCAGCCATCCCACAGGCCCACATCAGACGTCTGATCGCATCCATGCCCAGGAGATGCCAGTCGCTGATCGATGCAAGAGGAGGCCACACACCATACTAACGGGAAAGCCCGTACGCCAAAAAACTCTCGTGACCCAGATGCAGAACAACTGTCAATTGATTGGTTGAACCCTAAGGTATTCTTGTGTGCAATTTGAACAATTAACTCATTAAATTAAAAAAAGTTATTGAATGTCAAAATTATGGTTATGTGTGTGCCTTCAGTAGCTATGCGTTTCTTTTTTTAACAGTATATAACAGCAATGTACTTGCTGTTGTAAGTGTCGAGTGGCAGTGTGGTATATAACTGTTGTGTGCATCGAGTGGCAGTGTGGAATATAGCTGGTGTAAGCGTCCAGAGGCAGTGTGGCATATAGTTGTTGTAAGTGTCAAGTGGGGGTCGGAGTGGCTAAGAGGTGTGGCGTCCGCCTTGTGTTATAGAGGTACCGGGTTCGATTCCCAGTTGAGGAAATGAATTCCCAGCTGAGGGAATGTAATTTATGGAACAATTTTTTTTCAGAACCAGTGGTCCTAATAATGTCATACTCCCCCCTGGTCTCCTGGGTAGTGAGATCGAATGCCTAGCCTTCTCGGATAAGGACGACAAAATAGGAGGCCCCGTGTGCAAGTTGTGTACCTTAAAAATCCGACGGATGTTGGAAATTGTAAAGAGTAGGCCTATGAGGCCGCAGCCGTGGCAAAATTTAAAAATTAGAAACCTACCCACCACAAAAAATATTTATAGAATGTGTGATTCCTGTATACACACATTGGGATTCTCGCCGGTGCTACGGAGTTCGTGCACTGTGCTGAGATCCTCTTTGTGTGATCTAAGGGAGGAGATCTGAACACTGATGGAGTAGTCCGTGTGAAATGAAGATAGTCCTTAAAATCAAAAACCAAGTGTCAAGTGGTAGTGTGGTATATGGCTGTTGTAAGTGTCGAGTGGCAGTTTGGTATTGTGGCAGGGAATGGAGTGAATGACTAGCATAAGAGAAAGATCAGGCTTTGTCCGTTTGTACTTAACTGAATCGACACACACGTAGGGTCATTAGCAAAGTAAGTTAGCGGTCTACGGTCTGTTCAACGTCCGGGTCTGGGAACAATTACTGCAGATATTTTGCAGGTGGGAAAATTGTAGGAAGAGTTGACAGATTTATTTGAAAACACGGGATTGTCCTAGATTGAGTTAGTCTGATAACAAAAGAGTACAAACTGCCGAAGAAAGCAAAGTCGTGTGGGACAAGGAACGTTTAACGAGTAACTAACTTTTCCCACGTATAGTCTTTTCGAGATTCTAACCTTAAGGTTGCAAAATGATTTGTTTACGACTTTAAGAACGTTAGAAAGCATAGCCTTAACAGGAAAACACATATTTAGTTTCATAAAAGTAACAACAGGAAAGGAAATTAACCTGAACACTGAGTCGGGGTAGAACCCATTTAGTGAATCATTTTTGGTTGTTATTTTTGGAGGACAAAGGTACGGGTGACTGACCCAGACGAAAAAGTTGAAGGGCATTTTTAGGAACTAGAAAGAATATCTTGAGAGGAGGGTTTTCAATTCATTCAGAGCGAAGATGTAGCCGCGAGAAGGTCTCACACACTGCGTTAGCAGTCGTGTGATTTTTGTAGAATTAGTGATATGTATAAGAGAGAAGGTTTTCGTAGATATATTTTCAGATATAAGAGAAACATCAGTAACAGTGTATTACTATATACTCGTATATATATATATATATATATATATATATATATATATATATATATATATATATATATATATATATATATATATATATATATATATATATATATATATATATATATATATACATATATATATATACATATATATATATACATATATATATATACATATATATATATACACACACACACATATAGAACATTAGGACAGTGGTTCTCAAGATATGGATTATGAAGAAATGAGATAGTGGCACTCTGCGGATGCGGATCTATTGTTATTTGAAGAGATGATACAAGTGATGAAATGTGAAATGGATTATTGAGATATACTCGTCGATCACATAGAGTAAGTTTTCACTCTGCGGATGCAGATAGTATTTATTTTGTGATGCGGATGGCAGAATTATGATGTGCTGATAAATAGTACTTAATGAGTGATGAAGATTGCAGATGAGTTATATGACGAGAAGATGTTGAGAAACACTGTGGTATTTAAATTCACGTAGAAAGGAACAGCAACGTTTATAACAGATTGTTTTGAAGAGGTTTTAAGAAGTTTACCTTGATATAGGAAGTTTAGACAGTCATTTCTTAAATCATTCACTGATGCAAACTTTAAAAGAAGTAAAAGTACGTGTCAGATATAGCAGCAAAGGACTGGGATCTAAATTTATATCTCCTGCGATTGGCAGGTCTAACATACCAACCAGAAAATCCAGAAGAATGTTTGATGCTGACTATTTGAGAACCCTTGAAGAGAAGTTAACGTTGATTCTAATTATTTGAGAACCGTTGAAGAGAACTTTGTTGTACAGCTGTATATAATATATTATAAACAGGAGGAGGAGAGTTTCGTATATTCATTAACATGTCAACGTTTGATAGTGATTGTAGCAAAATATGCGAGAATAAACGCTCAATTCAGTAAGATTTAGGCATAAAACGATAATAAATACATTAGCCCGCATGTGTCTGACGGTTGGCATCTTCGAAGCCAGCAGCGCTGCTTTTTGCACAGTGCTAAGCCTATAGAACGATTTCACGGAAAAAGTCTGACACGCTTTAGTTTCGTTTTCGACAAACACTACTAATATTTAACTTTTGCCCAATCTGCTGATTACACTTTGTAGTCTAGCCTTACAATTAACTATTGTCGGAAGCATACCGCAATATAGCTATCTGAAGTAACACTTTCTGTCAACTTTGTAGCAAAATCAGTAGTAATCCTTACATCTTTTGGTAGTATTACACGATACAATGCTAACTAGTAACGCAAATTATTAACCCGCCCCGTCTACACCCCGCTCCGCTGACACAGTCTGCAAACGCATATATTCACACTGCGGAAAAGCCAGCCAAGGCATAACCACGCAGACAGTTTTATTTCCTCCTAGTGGTAGCATTTCTGATGTAACTAAAACAAGTAGTTATTTGAAAAAATACATGCTCGCAAGATGAAGGAGAGGAAAGATGGCGGACTTGTGTAAAATTTTAGTTGACGATAGACGATGACAAAAATTGGAAATTTTAAACCATTCTGAAGTTCCCCATAAGAATTATATGGTAGTATGACGTAGAGTTAGCTGAGTAAGATTGTACTTTAAATAATATGATAGTCCCAGTATTAGAGAAGTTATTGAAGAAATACTAATATCTAAGAACACACGACCAAACACACTGGAGTTCCTGCTCATGTTTTTTTGGTAACGTTAGGGGGACGCGAGCTGAAAAAAGAGGCAGGGAGGTACATTCAAATTTGCTTGGGGTGAACAGAGTATGAATGGGAAAGGGGAACGGTAGGAGAAATGTAATCCTAAACGTGATATCTTTTGTATTGGGCATGACTAGAGGAGACGGGCCAATCGACCACCAGTTATTCAAAATTATTTTGGGTTTTTCATTCAAACTGCTTTTGAATTCAAGTAGTAGAAAGTTACGATTGGCTAGGCTGGTAAATATTAGCAAAAGGCTTTGACTATTCATTGCCAGTTGAACTAAAATTTGTATACAGATACGCTGAAAAACAGCTGTGTTAATTTTAAACTTAAATAAAGAATAAATTCACAGTCTGTGCAGTTCGGAGGAAGCTGAGGCAATTTCTTCACAAAATCAGCGTCATTTGTTTATATATCTCTTGATTGTGGTAAGGATATTTTATGAAATTTAATATGTTTGGTCCAACTACAAAGTTAGATACTGCTATTGGGGAAAAAGTGAAGGACATGTCGGAAGCAGACATTGTTGAGTCCTCACATTAAACGGTGTCTAACTGATGTATGTTGTTATGATTATGTTGACATATTATTGTATTTAAAATAGTTTAGCAAGCCTCTGTGTTCAACGAACACTGTTTAACATGCCTGAAGCAAATATAAGTGAAAAGAAAAGAAGAGAAGATCATATCACAGGAAATGTGGTTACTGTGGTGAAAAATACAGTGATACAACGTTAAAATATCTCCAATTATAAAGATAACGGGTAAGATAACATGTAGGGATAAAATTATACGTAAGATACGAGGATACATTCTCTCCTACGCCAGCGCTTTTTACCGCCATTGAAACTAACTAGTTAGACATGCAGACGAAACGGTTTACCCTTTTAGACGGGAGGGGAAACGGAGATAAAAAGGAAAAAATATGACTGAACACGTGTTTGAATCTAAAAGGCAAAAAGACGCAATTTGTAGTTTAAAGAAAAAAATCACGCCACTAGTTGACACAATGTAAGGAATTGGTAGAAAAACTAACATTGAGAAAAGTAGGATTTTCTTTAATAATAAAGTTATGAAAATAAAACTTAGCTAGTTTGATAGCCCATCTTGAGCAGAGAAATAATATACTTTTAATTATACAGACGGACAGATAACACGGAAGATATTGACGAAAGACTGTATTGTTCACATCAGACTAGCGAACAGTTTTTTGTGCATATTTCACTAACGTTACATTTTGGCGTCCTTGAGCCCTAAAAATGCAAAAATCAAACTGCAATGAACTAGAGGGGAAAGTCGGAGGATAGAAGCTAAAAATAACTTAGGGGGCAGGTTTGTGCAGTTTTTGCATGTAGTTAGTCCAAGAAACAAGTGTATTTTTGTGAAAAACCAAGTAGAGACAGACGGACCAACAGAAAATAATACACACTTGACTGAGATCTGACTGAAATTTGACTTTTGGTTTGAATATTTGAAAAAAAGTTAGAGGGGAAGTTCGTTGATTGGACAGAAGTATTTATATTCGTGAATGAGAGACGCGCACTTGTACCATTTGATATAAGACTGTCCATTAACACAGTTCATGACTGCTAGAGGTGATTTCCCGGAATTAATAAATAAAAATCAGTAGGACGCCCTAATCTAGCCAGCAGCTCAGCTGAGTTTTGCTAGTCCTAATTAACTGTGTTCTCAATTCTGAATTGTGGTAAGGAAAAAAGCATTTATCTTGTTTATTTTAATATCACTGACAAACAACATTTTTCTTTCTTATATAAGAATAAGTGTTCTTAGGTCAGTTTCTTGCGCTGATTTCAAATCTGAAATCCGTTTATCTCTATCACGTCGGGTTCTTAAGATATTTGTGAATAAATATATTTTTGGGAAACCGTTATTTGTTCCGTTTCATTTTTACTATATAGCTTATTAAAAATTAATAAAAAGCAACATAATTCTACTTTTTATACTGCTAAAAGATGCATGACATATGTTACGCGATTTTTCAAATAGTTACTGTATTTTGAAATAATTCTGAGCAAAATATGGCTTCTAGAAGTTGTAGAAATTCGGCTGATCTGTTCTGTTACGTGTGCGGATATTTTACCGATCGTGTTGACCAGAAAAAACTGTACACCATTACTAAAGAAAGCATATGAACTTTATTTCGATTCGAAAGTTGATGATGCGTAAATAAATCTGGAATGCCAAATGCAGTTTGTTCGATACATTGGCAGGTTGGTTACGAAAATCGCCGAAGCATAAGTCGATGCCTTTTGGAGTGCCAGTAATATGGCGTGAACATACAAATCACACTACTGTATGTTACTTCTGCTTGACAAATATCCATGGTTTCACTTTTAAATCTAGAAAGTCTGTGGTTTATCCAAATATTGAATCGGTTTCGAAACCAGTGCCTCATGATCCAATCACGTGTCCGATCCAAGTACCACCAGAACAATATCCGTTGGACGTAAATGAACCATCAGAAAGTGATAGTTTACCTGCTTTAGAAACTAATTCTGACTCAGATTACATACCGGTGAATGATGGTGTTTACTTAATTAACCATTCAGAACTTTCAGATCTAATACGTGATCTCGCTCTTACCAAAGGACAAACGGAATTACTCGGTTCGCGACTCAAAGAATGAAATCTTTTAGCACCCAATACTCCGATATCTAAATTTCGTCATAGACACAGAGAACTTGTTCAATACTTTGAGATGTGTGATGACATTTGCTATTGCAAAGATGTAAACGGTCATGAGCACATAGTCAACGAATGGCGATTTTTCATCGATTCTTCCAAGACTAGTCTAAAAGCCGTGTTATTGCATAACAGAAATTTTTTTTCATCAATTCCAGTCGCCTACTCTGTTCATATGAAAGAAACTTATGACAATATGGCTATACGTTTGGAAAAAATAAAGTACAATGACTACCAATGGCGGATTTCTGGAGACCTAAAGGTCATTGCAATTCTCACGGGCATGCAGACTGGGTATACTAAATTTTGTTGCTTCCGATGTGAATGGGACAGCCGCAACAGACAGGAACATTATGCAAGAAAGGTGTGGCCTATCAGGGATCGTATGCAGCTCGAGAATTTTGTAAAAGCGTTAGATAAAACGAGCAAAGCTTTCACTTATCTTCGAGAAAAGTTTCCGCAAGTTAGCGATGCAAAGATAAAGGAAGGTATCTTTGTAGGACCTCAGATTAGGAAAGTTATTGCAGACAAACAATTCGAGAACTTGTTACATGGTAGTGAACTTCGCGCATGGATGGCATTCAAATCGATCGTCGATAACTTTCTGGGAAATCACAAATCTGTCGACTATGTTGCATATTGTTAAGCAGTGCATAGATGCATACAGAATTATGGGCTGTATCATGTCCCTCAAAATCCATTTGCTCGATTCGCATCTTGACTTTTGCCCTGACAACCTTGGCGAATTCAGCGATGAACATGGAGAACGATTCCATCAAGATATCGCCGTAATGGAGTCGCGTTATCAAGGATGGTGGAGTGTGACCATGCTTGCCGATTATTGTTGGATGCTTCATCGCGATGTACCACATGCCATTCACCGACGAAAGTCGACTGCAAAGAAATTCAAGCCTACATAACTGTTATACTTCTTGTACGAATGATGTTGTAATACTGTATGCGTTGTTAAAAAACTTCAATTGCATATTTCTAGAGATCCCGACCTGATAGAGAAAAACGGTTTGCAGATTTAAAAACAGAGCATTAAAATTGACCAGAAAAACATAGAAATGTTAGAGAAAGAAAAAAAAAGTTTTTTTTGTTAGTCAGTGTATTTTGAGTGATTGATACTGCCATATCATGAAAAATGATTACGACAAGTAAGTGCCTGCTCTAGGTCCCCAGCCGCAGTCCAGGGCCTAGAGACAAACTAATAATATATGAAAACCTATCTAAGACTATGGAAGGCGGATCTATTATTGACATCAGTGGGAACATATCACCCACCTTATTGAATAGAAGAGGAAACTATTGAACATATTTCGGATGCAATGCAGTCTTGGGAAACTGATACTAATTGATAACAACTGGGTGAGATGTGTTACGTTGGTCAGAGAGATCTGACCCAGTCTGTGTAATGTTGTTTTGTGGTGTTGTGTGTAAGAGTGGCGCAGTGAATAGAGTACTGACACATGGCACAAATTTTGTTTCAGAGTTTCTGATCTGGCACTACGATTGTGCCAGATACTCTTGTAGAAGTACAAGAGCGGGTGTCTGTGCAGCCTAACATTCTACTCCAGCTACGGAGAGGAGTGGGCCACAAGAATTCTATACTACATCATTACAGGCCAGTAAAGTGCAACCTGGCCTGCTGGAGATTCATTAACAAACCCCACCATCAATAAAGAAATAGCGCTTGTAATATAAACATTAACATCAGTCCCTATGTTAAGGACTATGAAATTTGTAACCACAGATTGGGCATGATGACGCCACCCCAACTAACAATCCAGTGCTAGTTTTCCCAAGACAGTGTAGATACCATTAATATTAACCATTGTAATAATATACCTATGTACAAAAGTTATATTTGATTTTGCAATATATATATGCATTTCATTGATAAATACCTATCATTTCATATGTTCTGACCAAAAGAAACAATTGGTTCAGAACTAATAAATTTAAAAGATTTTAAACTTAAACTTTAATAGCCAGTGTTAGTTCAGTGTATTATAGAGTTTATTATTATTATTAGACTTATTAATTACATGTGTGTGTCTGTGTATTTTATTACCTACACATTACAATTCAGTACCCTAGACTTTTAACGTAGCTAACACTCATTATAGTAGAATAGGTCTGTTTGAGGTCGTAAGTGGTAGCAGAAAGGCCTCCTGTAACTCCCATAAACTTTTATCTCAGGAGCCTTCACAGCTGACCTCATACAGTACACTAGGTAACATAACAACCATACAATAACATCAAAAACCACTACAAATATTGGGGTCTTGTCCGGGGATTAAGTTATTAAAGATATTAGGATCTCCTTGTCTGGGAATTAAACTAGTGGGGGCATAAGGGAATAAATTTAAAAGTGTCCCTTAAAATAAAAAGTGGAAAATAAGAGTTGATGAATCTTCACAGCCAGTGGTAATTAATTAATTAATTAATATATTACCTTGATAATTACACTTTGTTGTTTACCTTAGTCATTGCTAAATTGTGTGTTAGAGTATGGCAGATCTAGCAAAATTTAGATCGGCTGCTGTGCTGACGGCGAAGGAGATGAATATGGAGGGTCAAGTTTTAATTCAATATGTGACTTCAGAATGTGACAAGTATATTGAAAGGGAAGATAGGAGGTTAGCTGAAGAGAAGAGGTTACAAATTGAGGCTGATAAAGAACTTAAGAGGCTGCAGAATGAGGCTGACAAAGAGGCTAAGGCATTGGAGGCAGATAGGGAGAGTAAAAGGCTCCAATGGGAGGCAGAAGATAAGAGATTGACTGCCGAAAGGGAGGCAGAAGATAAGAGATTGACTGCCGAAAGGGAAGCAGAAGATAGAAGATTGCAAAGGGAGCACGAGTTACGACTAAGGGAGCTGGAATTACAAGGCCATGCTCCTGAAAATGGTGCCAGCCCTTTTGCCTCAGATGCTACGCCTAGTCAGGGAGCCTCAACCTCAGCTATGGGGTTTCATCTAGACCATTTTAGTGAGAAAGACGATGACATCGAGGGGTACCTCAGTAGATTCGAACTATTAGCTACTAGTTATGGGTTAGAGAGAGAGAGGTGGAGTCTTAAGTTATCCCAGGGACTGAGAGGTACTTCTTATGAAGTTTTTGCTAAGATGAATAGAGACGACCAAGACCATTATGACATGCTAAAGCAGGCTTTGTTATTGAGATATGAAAAGAATGGTGAATTTTATCGTAAGAAGTTTAGAAATGTCAAACTGTTGTCTGGGGAGACATACCACCAATTCTCTGCCAGACTGGAAACCTATTTGGAGAAATGGACTGCTCTGGGGAAGACCCAAGATCTTAAAGAGATGATCATGATAGAGCAATTAAGAGAGTCCATGGCTCCAGACCTGAGAAAATTTCTCATGGAACAAGGTGCAGAGAGATTGGGGGAGGTTTTAAATGTCGCTGAGAGGTATCAGGCAGCCCAGGCAGAGGTAAGTGGCACTAAAAAGAAGCACATAGAAAATTTTAAAATTCCACAGCAATTTAGTAAATTTGATACCAGAGAACAAGGTAATAAAGGCAGGACAAACTTTGATAGGCCACGAAATGATTATCGTGATAGAAACTCACAGTTCAATGACCAAAAATATAACGAAAGAAAACCGTTTAACCAAGGAAAGAGATGGTGCAAATGGTGTAAGAAAGACAACCATAACACCGAATTTTGTAAAAGGAAACCTTCAAACATTGCTGCAATGAGTTCGGGGAAACAAAGATTAAAGGTTAATCCTAATGGACAGCAGGAACCTTATCACCCCCCAGTTTGTGAGGATGTTATTTGTAATGGGGTCACCATAAGGTGCCTATATGATACAGGTTTGGATTATGATTCAGTTGTGAAGTCTAGCCTAGTGGACCCAAGTCAGTATACCACAGAAACAGTGGAAATACAAGGGGCAACTAAGGACATACCACTCATGACACTTCCCATCGCTAGGATAACGGTGAAAACTCGCTATGTGGAAGGAGAAATCAGAGCAGCAGTGATAGATGAACCAATCTACCCTCTGATATTGGGGTGTAGATACGTCTTCTTGGGGAATCCCGAGAGACCTGTGATCATGGCGACAGTGCAGACCAGGTCACAGAAGAAGGAGGAAGAAGGTGAACCTATAAATGCTCATCCAGAAGAGATGAGGAAGGCGCAGGCTGAGGATAGGACCCTCAAGCCATGTTTCAAGAAATTGCCCAAATGCCACACACCTCCAAGCAAGGGAGATTATTATCTGAAAAACAAAGTATTATACAGGAAGACAGGAACTAGATCCACTGGTCACGGACAGTTGGTTCTTCCCAAGGTATATAGGGCAAATTTAATAAGGAGCTTACATGTTGGAAAAGATGGTGACCATGAGAAAGTAGGTACCATCTGCCAAAAGGTTGCTCGAAAATACTATTGGCCCGACGTAAATGTCGACATTGAGAACTTTGTAGAAGCATGTGGCATATTTCATGAGGGAACACCCACAAAGGGAACAAATGTGCAGGACCTAGAAACGCCACGGGGCAAACTTAGGCCTGGAATGAATAATTATAATACAGTAGACAAAGTGGAATGGGAGCCCCCTTTTCACGCCCAGTCTTCACTTGAATGGATTAACATGGCCACTATGCGACGAGTACAAAGAGTAATTTTACCCCAGAATAAGCTGACAATCCCTCGGTCAGCCTTATATAAAAGTGATGATTCTAGGAAGAAAGGTCCTCACTATAAGGCTTCTAATGGAAAGGACCCGACGGGTACCATGAAAAATAAGTATGAAAAATTAAAAGTCCAGATGTAGCTTATTAAGGACCTGGACAGATGAGAAAGCAGAAGAGACTGTTACCTCATCATATCAATATGTGAACGAGCTGACCACTCGTCTGAAAGCTGGATGGAAACTGGCAAATGATAATTTGAGACAAGCCAGGAAGAAACATGCAGCGTATTTTAATAGGAAGGCAAAGGACAGAGAATTAGCTGTGGGAGAGAAGGTGCTTCTTCTACTACCCGGCAGCCAGAATAAGTTGCAAATTGGATGGCAAGGTCCATATACTGTTCTAGAGAAGGTGTCTAGAACAAACTATAAAATTGACAAAAAGGGGAAGGAGAAGGTATATCATGTAAACCTTTTAAAGAAGTATCTGGACAGACCACTCCAGGAAAGCACCCCCTTACTGACCCTGGCTATCGCAACTAAAATGAAAAAAGAACCACTCACCTCACATGAATACCCATTACATCCTTGTGAAACAGCCGCACAGGTAAAAGTCAGTAAGCACCTGACTAAAAATCAGAGGGAGAGAGTTCAACAGGTTCTGGAGGAACATACAGATGTATTAACAGATAAACCAGGACATACAAATTTGCTACAGTATGACATGAAGCTGGTAGACTCAAACCCAATCTATATGAGAGCCTATTCTGTTCCGTTCGCGAAGGAGAAGGCATTGAAAGAGGAAATAGATTATTTGTTGAAAGAAGGGATTATTTCACACAGTGAATCTTCTTTTAGCTCCAGTGTAGTTTTGTTGAGGAAACCGTCTGGGGAACATAGACTGTGCATAGATTACAGGAAACTGAATGCTGTCACAGAAGGACAAGTGGATCCATTACCAGACACAAAACAGTTATTTGCCAGATTGAACAAGGCAAAATACTTTTCGAAGGTGGATCTTAGCAAAGGCTATTACCAGATTCCAGTGAAGCCTGAAGTTAGACCTTATTTAGCTTTAGCACCTCGGAAGGACATTATGAATTCAACATGCTACCATTCGGACTGAAAAATGCTCCGAGTGTATTTTCTAGGATGATGCGCAAATTGTTGGATCCCTTGAATAATCCATGTATCACGAATTTCATGGATGATATTCTCGTCGCCACGGAAACATTTGAGGAACACATTAACTCTCTGAATATGTTATTTGATAGGCTTAGGGAAGCAAACTTAACTGCTGGACCAACAAAATGTTGTATTGGGTCAAAGAGTTGGAATTCTTGGGACATACTGTATATCAGGGTAACATGACCCCTGACCCCAAGAACTTGGAAAAACTGCATAGAGCACCTAGACCACAAACAAAAAAAGACGTGCGATCATTCCTGTCGTTATGTGGGTTTTACCAAAAATATATCAAAAATTTTAACACTATATGTGCTCCTCTGACTGATCTGACTCGCAAAGGAAATCCAGATAAAATTGTTTGGTCTGCGCAATGTGAATTGGCATTTCAAGAGTTAAAGGAAAAACTCACTAGCAAGCCTATTCTCAAATTGCCTGATTTGACTCAGGACTTTGTGGTGAGAACAGATGCAAGTAATGTAGGCCTGGGGGGCGGCTCTGTTGCAAAGGTCCTCGTCACCCAATGGGGAACTGAACCCAGTCGCTTATGCAAGCCGCAAGTTGAACAAAGCGGAGCAGGGATATTCCACAAGCGAAAAAGAATGTTTAGCATTAATCTGGGCAATAAAAAAGTTCCAAATCTATCTGTATGGTAGGACTTTTGTGGTCCAGACGGATCACCAGCCCCTAGTGTTCTTATCTCAGGCCAAGCATGAAAATGCAAGATTGTTAAGATGGTCTTTATTATTGCAACCGTATCAGTTTATTATCGAATATATCCCGGGGTCACAGAATGTCGGTGCAGATTTCCTCAGTAGGCACCCCTGTGATAAAAATTAGAGTAGTTGGCAGGCGTGAGGAGTAATTTTATCTATGTGTATCACTGGTTTTGGAACTTGCATGAGTGCATGTTCTCTGGTGGGGAGATGTGTGGTGAAAAATACAGTGATACAACGTTAAAATATCTCCACTTATAAAGATAACGGGTAAGATAACATGTAGGGATAAAATTATACGTAAGATACGAGGATACATTCTCTCCTACGCCAGCGCTTTCTACCGCCATTGAAACTAACTAGTTAGACATGCAGACGAAACGGTTTACCCTTTTAGACGGGAGGGGAAACGGAGATAAAAAGGAAAAAAATATGACTGAACACGTGTTTGAATCTAAAAAGCAAAAAGACGCAATTTGTAGTTTAAAGAAAAAAATCACGCCACTAGTTGACACAATGTAAAGAATTGGTAGAAAAACTAACATTGAGAAAAGTAGGATTTTCTTTAATAATAAAGTTATGAAAATAAAACCTAGCTAGTTTGATAGCCCATCTTGAGCAGAGAAATAATATACTTTTAATTATACAGACGGACAGATAACACGGAAGATATTGACGAAAGACTGTATTGTTCACATCAGACTAGGGAACAGTTTTTTGTGCATATTTCACTAACGTTACATTTTGGCGTCCTTGAGCCCTAAAAATGCAAAAATCAAACTGCAATGAACTAGAGGGGAAAGTCGGAGGATAGAAGCTAAAAATAACTTAGGGGGCAGGTTTGTGCAGTTTTTGCATGTAGTTAGTCCAAAAAACAAGTGTATTTTTGTGAAAAACCAAGTAGAGACAGACGGACCAACAGAAAATAATACACACTTGACTGAGATCTGACTGAAATTTGACTTTTGGTTTGAATATTTGAAAAAAAGTTAGAGGGGAAGTTCGTTGATTGGACAGAAGTATTTATATTAGTGAATGAGAGACGCGCACTTGTACCATTTGATATAAGACTGTCCATTAACACAGTTCATGACTGCTAGAGGTGATTTCCCGGAATTAATAAATAAAAATCAGTGGGACGCCCTAATCTAGCCAGCAGCTCAGCTGAGTTTTGCTAGTCCTAATTAACTGTGTTCTCAATTCTGAATTGTGGTAAGGAAAAAAGCATTTATCTTGTTTATTTTAATATTTTGAGTGATTGATACTGCCATATCATGAAAAATGATTACGACAAGTAAGTGCCTGCTCTAGGTCCCCAGCCGCAGTCCAGGGCCTAGAGACAAACTAATAATATATGAAAACCTATCTAAGACTATGGAAGGCGGATCTATTATTGACATCAGTGGGAACATATCACCCACCTTATTGAATAGAAGAGGAAACTATTGAACATATTTCGGATGCAATGCAGTCTTGGGAAACTGATACTAATTGATAACAACTGGGTGAGATGTGTTACGTTGGTCAGAGAGATCTGACCCAGTCTGTGTAATGTTGTTTTGTGGTGTTGTGTGTAAGAGTGGCGCAGTGAATAGAGTACTGACACATGGCACAAATTTTGTTTCAGAGTTTCTGATCTGGCACTACGATTGTGCCAGATACTCTTGTAGAAGTACAAGAGTGGGTGTCTGTGCAGCCTAACATTTTACTCCAGCTACGGAGAGGAGTGGGCCACAAGAATTCTATACTACATCATTACAGGCCAGTAAAGTGCAACCTGGCCTGCTGGAGATTCATTAACAAACCCCACCATCAATAAAGAAATAGCGCTTGTAATATAAACATTAACATCAGTCCCTATGTTAAGGACTATGAAATTTGTAACCACAGATTGGGCATGATGACGCCACCCCAACTAACCATCCAGTGCTAGTTTTCCCAAGACAGTGTAGATACCATTAATATTAACCATTGTAATAATATACCTATGTACAAAAGTTATATTTGATTATGCAATATATATATGCATTTCATTGATAAATACCTATCATTTCATATGTTCTGACCAAAAGAAACAATTGGTTCAGAACTAATAAATTTAAAAGATTTTAAACTTAAACTTTAATAGCCAGTGTTAGTTCAGTGTATTATAGAGTTTATTATTATTATTAGACTTATTAATTACATGTGTGTGTCTGTGTATTTTATTACCTACACATTACAATTCAGTACCCTAGACTTTTAACGTAGCTAACACTCATTATAGTAGAATAGGTCTGTTTGAGGTCGTAAGTGGTAGCAGAAAGGCCTCCTGTAACTCCCATAAACGTTTATCTCAGGAGCCTTCACAGCTGACCTCATACAGTACACTAGGTAACATAACAACCATACAATAACATCAAAAACCACTACAGTTACTCCACATTATTGTATGGAGGAAAAGTATGTGAACGTACAGTGGCGTATCTACTATAAGGACTGAGTTGTGGTCACAACCAGGTGGGTGTCCTGTACAATTCGGGGTCGAGTGCATTTGTAAGGCACGCGAGGCTGACCCCATACCCACGTAGGAAATTAAGTGTTAGAATAAATGATCAGAGATAAAAGGCCAGGGTGTCCTTTTGTTGCAGAGGGTCTATGTTCCTGTTGCCGGCTGGTGACAGGAAACCTGCTGAGTGCTTATAAACGCCAACCAGTCTCCAACCAGACTTATTGCTGTCGAATATCCAGTAGGAGCTTTGGCGAGTGTTGAACTTGAAATTTCTGCAACTACCCATTGAATTATCTTAAAACAAGGACTCCCAGGTGAAGAGTAAAACATCTGGGGCATCTCTGACATTTTCTTGTGTTTCAAAATAATACACAGGAATTTTATGGGGGTAGGATGAACTACAGCCCTCATATACAGTGACTCTCCCGGTAGATAACTAAAGTGAACTAATTTAATATTTCATACAGGAAGGACATTTATAACTACATAATAACTTTTAGTTATTGGGCAGATTGTCCCAACATTTTTAATTGTTCTTTTTCTGTAAACTATCTTGTCCTTATTTTCAAAGACCTGTCCACAAGCTATGAATGGACAGGCAAAATAAATTGTAAATAATTGTTCAAAGAAAAACTTAACTGCTAGTTATTAACTTCTTTAATAGAAACTTAAAGTGTTTGATTGTTGTGTACCATCATTTATTTCTCCCCTAGACACTAGGTACACCATACACCATACACTAGAGCCAGAAGATTGACCGTGTGAGACCTAGGGAGGTAGCGTTAGGTTCTCTGCATATAATTCATCATCATCATATATAGAGTCAGAGACCTACATGTGCTTGACCTCACACGGTTATAGCAGACACCTTTTCATTCTTTTAGGATACCATCATAACCTCCCCAGCAAAATCGACTTTGCTACAGTGATGTTCGTATTTTTCTAAATAAATAAATAACCTTGATGGGTGTTATCAACTGTCTGCAAGTGCGGCTGAATGTGAACGGTACGTTTCATCTATGTGTAAGATAGTACTGCCACTACTTCATCACGAGCCCCAACAACATCATACTGGTAGTGGCATTGCTTTCCGGTCTACACAACCTGGGTTGAACATATATACGCAAAACAACCCTGACTGTCACATATTGTCTGCAAAACAACCCCGACTGTCACAGTATATAGCTGTTGTATGCGTCGAGTGGCAGTGTGGTATACAGCTGTTGTAAGTGTTCAGAGTCAGTGTGGCATATAGTTGTTGTAAGTGTCACGTGGTAGTGTGGTACATGGCTGTTGTAAGCGTCGAGGGGCTGTGTGGTATATAGCTGTTGCTTCTCGCGCCAAAGTAACTGTTTCGAATCTGGTAACATCACGCTCCAGTCTACCCAGCTGTCAATGGGTACCTGACTCTGCTTTTGAATTAAAAAAATTCAAGGATGGCATGAATTGAGGATTGAAAATGGTCACCCCACCGCATACAGCTGAGACCTAGTATAGTTAAGTCTGTTACTCTTCACTCCGCTACACCAGTATCCGCTGTGGACTGCCTTTACCTTTTACTTGTCGTTGCAGTGTACACTTTACACAAGTAGCGAAATCTTGTGTGTTATTGATTCTTAACCTCTTGGTCCCGATCCAAAATTGGGTCGCGGAAAACATTGTGATGGGTCTCTAGCCAAAACTGGATCACAGAAACCACGAGTTGTGTCGTGTCCCTTAGTTTCCCTTACTCGAAGTTTAAGCCGCATGCCATTGGCTGAATTCATATAATTAATGATTACTTGCCATGCTTGGAACATGCCCCACCAGCTTGACCAACTGTGGAATTTGGGCCCTGGTCGTAAAAATGTTGAGAACTATTGATGGATGTTTTCATTTTGGAAACATAATTCATCATTTACTTGATCGCCTCTGTGAAATATCGGATGCGTAATATTGCAACAGTGAAACGTCGAAAGCTTGCCTGGTTTGGGCATGTAACTCGTCATGACTCCCTTTCGAAAACGATCCTTCAGGGAACAGTCGAAGGTAAACGGAGAAGAGGAAGGCAGAGAAAATCCTGGGCTGATAACATCAAAGAATGGGCAGGACACGGTTTTTCCACACTTGTACGCATTGCTGAGGATAGAGAGCAGTGGAGGACCCTGTCTGCTGATGCTTCCACCATGGCACCCCTACGACCCATGACGGGTTACGGGCTGAGATGATGATGAATATTGCATTTGAGGGTATACGTATTACCACCTATGCTTGAAGGATTAAGTGGAAGCGCCGCTTAAAAGCTACCCCTTCTTGATAAACAGATGTTACAATCTTGTACTGAAAACTTTCTACACGTTCATTTTTGTGATGGCTTCTTCTGACTGACATCAGGTGAAAGATGTTTGTAATCGTCACATGTCCGGGTCTGGTTCCCATTAAGATCCGACAGGTTAATGGATGCTACATTATATTATGTCCGGTCAAATTTCATCTACAGGAAGGGTTCTCAACCTGTGGGGCGCTCCTACCTAGAGGATGGTGCAGAGGGGATGTAAAGGAGGTGTGAAGTGGCTCCTAGAAAATTAATCACAATTGTTTTCTCACTGGATACAGTGATGAAGTTTAGAATCAGACTATAGTTTTCTTTGTGTGTATGTTCATATGAAATGAAACACCGCTTAGAGCCACCATCGTTGACCTATGATGAGTTTCTTGTAATTACTAATGGCAAGTGAAAGTCAGGTGGGTATCAACCCAAGTAACACACCCACCCATATTTTTTTTTGTGTGTGGAGAGGGGCGGGAAGGGGGGTACAATTTTGTTCTGTTTGTTTGTTTAGTTTTTCTTATTTATTGTTGTTGTGACAGATTTTACGGGACTACCATCTTGGGATTAATAATAATAACACACATACACTCACGATTGGAAAATCTTAAGTTACTCTATTTACAATAACTGGACAGGAGATAACGATGCCACGACAATGGAACCCATTGTATAAACATAGAGCGCTATATTTCCTAAATATAACCTATCTATGTGCCAGAACTCGTGTGCAGTGTTTTTTTGAGGTGTTTGCCTTCTTGCGAATAGGCACGGATCTTTCAACCTAGTCCGAAGATTGTCAATATATGAGTCCCGCTGCCAGTCAGTCTGAAGTAAGTGAACTCTGTCAAGAGCATCGTAAGTACTAAGCCCTAAAAATGACCTAGTTTCTGTTAGCTAGTACCAGTTCCTTTAAAAGAACCGATAGTGTTTATTAACTGCTACGAAGAAACCCTGAAAATGGCAAATCCTGAAAAGGACTATCTTGTGCAGCCTTGACAAAAACCAAGTCTTGTAAAACTGGGATGGGTTAGATTTCAATCGCGGTCCACCGTTGGACCGCTGAGATTTTAGGGTGGACCGCCTGATTTATACGTTTTTCATCATTGTCAAATTCTTTAATCAGTCTTTTGTTCTTAAATGGATAATATTTTCGTATGGAAATTTTAAGATTAAGTTGAGGCGATGCAGTGTGTAAATCATCATTGTATTTAAGTCTCTGTTATTACATCTTTTGTAGTACTAGCTCTTACATTTATATGTTTGTTTGAATTTGTTCTTAGTAATATACTACCTAGCAGATCGCTTTGTGTGGATTTTTAACAATGGTATAAGCGCCGTACCGTTCAGAAAGCAATGGCAAACTACTGAATGAAAAAATTGCCTAGATAAATCACAAACAGCCAATAAAAGCTGGGGTTGATTGCCACGTCCTGTAAAGGATAAGCAACTAACTTTTAATATACTACCGTTTTCCTTGCACATGCACTTTTTTTTAAAACTTTGTCTTTAGGTAACAATTTAAAAAAAAATTTTAATGATGAAAAATATCTCGTTCAACCTCTGATGGATTATAATTAGCATATATAGTGTTTTCAATGTATATAAATAAAAGACAATGTATGTTCTTAATACAAATCCGCATGCCTTATTATTTCTTAATGAATTTTAGCAGTGAGTCTCTTTAATTACTGCCGCGTAACGCCATGTAGTTATTTCATAATTTAATATTGTAATTAAGACATTATGAGTAATTCAAGTTTTCCGTAAAGAAATGTAAACAAATGTAAACAAATCAGGGGATATAATCAAGTTTTTAAAAATGCAAGAGTAATCAAGGGAAGTAATATAAATGTAAAAACTATTATTTTATTTTTGTAACAACTGCCATACTTTTTCTATATTTTACAACATAATAATAGTTGCCCATCGCAAGCGAAGATGGCGACAGCTTCAAACTTGAGTTGTGACACATCTGGGCCGTGATCTCATGTGGCTAATTAGTCCTATTTTGGCACTACAGGCCCTGCCACATACGGAGCACACATGGTTAGAGTCGATAATAGTGTTGCTGTGCATTCTGACCTTACTTGCAGCACGCTTGCCTTCTGTCTTGTCAGTTAAATTCTGGTCTGCAATGCGAGCGCCTTGAGTAATGTTTGTCCGCCAGGCAGAGCGATCCTGTGCGATAGTCTCCCAGGAGGAGACATCAGTTTTGAAGCTGCGCAACGATGCTTTCAGTGTGTCTTTGAAGCGTTTCTTTTGTCCCCCTACTGTTCGCTTACCCATGGAGAGTTCGCAGTACATCGACTGCTGTGGGAGGCGTTTTTCGGGCATGCGAACAACATGCCCGGCCCATCTAATTTGGGCCCTCTGTACCAATGTGTAGACGCTTGAGATATGTGCTCTGTTGAAGACCTCAGAATTAGATACTCTATCATGCCACTTGATCCTGAGAATCCTGCGAAGAAAGCTCATGTGGAAATGATTAAGCTTCTTGGCATGTCTGCTATACGCTGTCCGTGTTTCACAGGCATACAGGAGAGTAGTGAGCACTATTGCTTGATATACTTTTATCTTGGTGGCGGCACTAATTCCTTGTCGATCCCAGACATTCAATCTTAGTCTTCTGAAAGCCGCACTTGCCTTGGCAATTCTGCTGTTGACCTCGGAGTCGATATTCGCATCTTTGGTAAGGGTACTGCCAAGATAAGGGAAGCTGTCCACCACTTGGAGACGTTGATTCTTTACTGTGATATTTGGTTCGCAGTAAGGTTTCCCAGGAGCAGGTTGCAACATTACTTCAGATTTCTTCGTACTGATAGTAAGACCAAAGTCATCACACGCTACAGAAAGCCTCCTCACATTGTTCTGCATGCCCAAATCTGTGCAGGTGTTGAGGGCACAATCGTCAGCAAAGACGAGGTCAGAGATCATTGTTTCATTCACCTTCGTAAAGGACTGTAATCGTCTCAAATTGAATAGCTTCCCATCTGTCCTGTATCTGATGTGTACGCCGTCACTATTGCCATGCGTAACGTTAGAGAGCATGGCAGCAAATATCAAACTGAATAGTGTCGGGGCGAGCAAACATCCCTGTTTGACACCGTTTGTGACTGGAAAGGGTTCAGAAGGTTCTTCATCATTCAATACGCGAGCCATCATACCTTCATGAAACTGGCGGTCAATTGAGATGAACTTATCGGGACAACCTAATGTCGCCATAATTTTCCATAGTCCGTCCCTATTGACAGTGTCAGTGGCCTTGGTCAAGTAAATAAATGTTGTGTATAGGTCATTGTACTGTTCCTGGCATTTCTCCTGAAGTTGGCGTGCGGCAAATATCATATCGACTGTTCCGCGGCCTGCTCGGAAACTACACTCACTCTCTGGGAGTAAGTCCTGCGATTCGAGTTGAACAGTCAAGCGGCTGAGCAGGACTTGAGCCAGGATTTTGCCCGCAATAGATAATAGGGAGATTCCCCTGTGGTTGTCACATGATTGATGATTTCCCTTTCGCTAGAATATGGAAACGATGGTGTCATCTTTCAATTCCTGTGGTATCTGTTCTTCATCCCAGACTGAGTGGAAGAGGTCTGTTAGTCTCTGCAGCAGCACGCTGCCTTCAGCTTTATAAATCTCAGCAGGAATGGCATCTGATCCAGGGGCTTTGCCGCTGGACAGTAGACTGGCTGCTTTCTTGATCTCTTCCACGCTGGGTGGAAGGTCAAGTCTGACATTGACTGTAACTTGCGGTGTGCTTGCAATGGCCTGGTCGTTGACGGTTTATGGATAATTTAAGATGGCATTGAAGTGTTCTGCCCAGCGTTCAGTTTATCCATGAGCAATGCCATGCCATCAGCATTTAAGATCGGTGATGATTGATTCGATTGAGGGCCATAAATTGCTTTCAGAGCATCATTAAAGCGCTTTGAGTCATTTCTGGATATCTCTGTATCTCGTCTGCTTTATTGCTGAGCCATGCATCATGCATCTTCCTGAACTTATTCTGGACAACTCTGCATATATTGGTAAAGGCTGCCTTTTTGGATGTTGAGGAAGGGTTGCTTTGATAGTCTCTGTACAAACGATATTTTTCAGCCAGCAGTGTTTTAATATTTACGTCATTCTCATCAAACCAGTCAGGGTTCTTGCGTGTTGTATATCCCAGGCTCTCAGAGGCTGCAGAGTACACAATGTTCTTCATTCTCCATTTTTCCTCTAGGTGGTTTGACCGAGCTCAACGTCCCTCAGACGGCTGTCCAAGTCCCCTGAAAAGCTATCTGCAGTTGCTTCGCCTTTAAGTTTTGTGACGTTGAGCCTCTTCATGGGTTTCTGACTCTGGTGTCTTCGCTTGGGCTGTATGTTAAGGTTGAGTTTTGATACAATCAGCCTGTGGTCGGTCTAGCATTCGGCACCACACACCATGGTCACTCTCACGTCACGTCTGTCGCTCCTTCGACGTAATCAATGAGATGCCACTGTTTGGAGCGGGGGTGCATCTATATTGTTTTATTTCAGTGGGTAGGCGAAACATGGTGTTCGTGATGGACAAATCATGTGTGGGACACAGGCTGAGTAATAGGAGCCCATTACTATTACATTTGCCTATGCCATGTTTTCCAAGTATTCCATCCCAGGTGTTGTGGTCAGTGCCTACTCTGGCATTGAAGTCGCCGAGAATAATAAGTTTCTCAGATTTAGGAACTGATGAGATAATAGAGTTAAGTTCGTCATATAACTTTTCTTTTGTTTCCTCGGGGTTTGTCATTGTTGGGGCATATGCACTGATCAGTGTGGCACTTATCTTGCTTCCTAGTGGGACATAAAGGGTCATTAGGCGATCGTTAATGCCCTTAGGAGATTTGATAAGTTTACGTACGATATGAGATTTAATGGCGAATCCAACGCCAGCGTCACGCAGTTCCTTGCTGTTCCGCCCACTCCAATAAAATGTGTACCCACCTCCAATTTCGGTAATCTGACCTTCTTCTGGTAGTCGCGTCTCGCTTAGGGCTGCTATATCGACATTATAGCGCGCCAGTTCTTTAGCCACAAGTGCATTCCGTCTTTTAGGTATGTCGGCCAGGGTATTGACGAGTACCGTAATGTTCGCACGTTCCACGTGCCGAAGGTAAGCACCTTCATTTTGTTCTTATTTTTTGTTCGAACTCATGATTGGGATACCCTCCAGCGCGTCAAGCTGGTCAGAGTAGGTTGAAGAAGGCTATGTTCAGGGCACCTTTTCTAGCCCCTTCCTCATGCCATTGAGGTGAGCAGAGTGATCCTAAAAAGGGCTGCTCAGTCGCACAAAGGGCTGCCAGGATCTCGCCGCTGCCTCAAAGTTCCAGCGAGAAACGACCCTATGGCCTGAGCCGCTTGTGTGCAGGATTGTGGCTGCAGCTTGAGTGTATCCACACTTTCTGGTTCGCCACTCCCCCATCGCCACAGGTCTTTGAGTGTAGTGTCTATATGTTTCTGTCTGAAGCTGTGACTTGTGCTGTAATTGGATTTAAGTGAGAAAGAGTTGCGCTAATCGTTGCGCTAAGGGTGTATGGAGAGGTCAGGGAGGGGTAGTACCTCTGGTGAAGGGGCAGTCACACTTCCTTTGGAAGTGGCTTTTCCACAATTGGTCTCCACCTACCTCTCAGCTCTCACCTGTGGCTACAAGTAGCTGGTGCATGCACAGCGGCCACACCCCGGTACACTGCCTCGACTGGCGGGCTAAACCAGATGAGGGTAACCGAGGGGGATTCAAACCCTCGGTGAAAAACCGGGCTTGTCTACCTAGCATTTGAAGACTGGATTTGGTGGACTATGCGGACGAAGCCATCAGCTGGCTCAACGGATATAAAGGCAACTACCAGCAGCGCGGAGTGGAATGCAAAGAGCACTGCGAGACACTTAGAACGTCCTGGTCATCCACTGCATCCTGTGTTGTCTCCAGTCGTTTCGATAATATCTTGCCACTGGACCAGATAATTCAGGACGAGAGAGTGACAACATAGTTCAAAACTATTAACCTTTCACTTTTAATTTAATGGGAAGTTTAAAAAAAGCAGTGATGATACAATATGGATCCATATCCGAATAAAAGTAAGCACTCTCCACGTGGTTTGCTTTATTTTTCTATGCGTAAAACAGGGCCGTGATCAATATAACATTTAGCAAGTGTCTTATCAGTATCAAGGGAAACAATGCAATGATAAAATTATTATTAAAAGGTCGTAGTTTACAACTCTACATTTCTTTATTTTGCATAGCAATTTAAATTATTTAAACACTAATGCTTTATGCGAAAATAAAAAGAAATATTACTTTTACGAATTGCCTCCCCTGCTTTGCAGTAGTGGTCCAACAATGGCCAAAACTCAAGAGTATCTAAATTAGGTCGTTGAAAGGTGTTTACCTTCGCACAAGATTACTCTTAGCAGAGATATAGATAAAAGTGCAATGACTCTTCTATCCGAAGATAATTCACAAGATAATTCAGAAGTCAAGAACCATGCGGCATAGCGCTGAGCAATGGTTAACTTATATCTGTCCGTCGCCTTTTGTGAAGGATTTAAGCAATAGTTTTTAGATCGTTCAAGTCCCAGCTGAGTTAATTCAGCGAATTCCTCTTATAATGGTATAGCTCTGTTTAGAGGTATATATATATATATATATATATATATATATATATATATATATATATATATATATATATATATATATATATATATATATATATATATATGTCAAGAACCAATTTAAACTGTGGATAACACTCCACTGGTTCCACCACTGCAATGTGGATTTATGATAATAAATAAGGCTCGTCTGACCACACAACGATGGCTGACAATAAGAAATAACCACCTTTAACAGGAACTTCCCTTTAGTACTATACACAGTACAATAAGGCCGCACACAGCCAACAAACGCGTCGAATACAATAATGAAATGCCACTGTAACTTGCCTTAACGGCTTAAACTATCAGCATCAATCACGACAGTACGACGTACACTGAAAAATACCCTGCCATGACTGTCGCTTACCTGAGCGGCAAAACCGTGACAATGACACAATCAAATGATAGTGAACTTATACACCTACGGCCTGAAAGTCATACAACTAGAAACCACACTTCTCTAGAATCACAACATAATTACCACTCAGGACCGAAATATGGCAACCGCTCACATAATAGTCCATAAAATGAGCCACACAGCAAACTTGCTGGCAAAGGGAAAAATATGCGTCCTTCCTCGACGAGGCTAGATTCTGACTGACTAAATTTGCGCCTGATTTCCCGGCTTCCTGTAGTCACATGACTCACCGGTTCGGCTAGTCCCGGCCTCGCCCGGCTGACTTTTCGCCGAACGCAGTACATACGATGCATTGCGAAAAAGCGCTATGACAATATATATATAAATGGTTCTGGCTCGTACTTTTGCTTTCATACATATAAAAACTGAATCGCCTATGATTGTTTAGTTTTAAAACAACAGGTAACAAGTTTAATAATCAATTAGTATTAACAGTTTAAAATAAATAATCTGCTGGTGACTTTTATATTGGAATCAAATTTTCTCTTCACAGAGATTTAGGGTGAGGATATAGTTTAGAAAAACTGTCCTTTTTGCTGGTGTCTTTTTATAAGCACTTAACTTGTAGGTGAGTCCTGCAGCTGTGATTTTCGTCACTGCTTGGTGATGAGGGCACATTTTCACACAACTTGTCCGATTTAGGCGGTTGGTGTTGGTTCCCTGCGTTTCACTCACAACTAGCTTCGTTTCATGAACTTTTGGACAAAATAGAAAGAACAAAATGCCTCTGCTAAGTACACTGAGTTGGGAGCTTAACAGGCGCATCTTCTCTGTGTCCACATACCAATGTTAATCTCTCAGAAGAATTAAATTCTTGAGTATACACAGTGCAACTCAGGAAAGATGAATAAAATTCACCAATATTCCTCTGGGTATTAACTGGGAACTGTGTCTGGACAGCGCGAATAATGGATTGTGCCTGAACTAACATTAACAAGTTACATACATCTCACAAAATGATATGTTACACTTAAGGCACATGTGATGTAATCATCACTCATCACTGCTCCAGTCGGAGTCTGGGGTCACCTCTGCTGTCGGGTTTTCCCGCACGACTAGCACGAAACAATCACCAGCACTTGCTGCAGTGGTTCATGAATATACTCTTTTCTTATCTTGAGGTTACCAGCCTCATTTATAACCACTAAGCAAGAAACGTGTCAAATTTCATATTTGTAAATAAATTGTTTACACTTGCCCCAAATTTGTTCGGAATACACAATTTCCTTGCACAGATTTAGACTTGACACAGCTCTGTATTAGATGCTTCGAATCACTTAGGTCTGAAAATTAGAGTTAATTCCTCTGAAGGCGGGTGTTCTGCGAAATCACTGGCCTAGGAAAACATTTGTTTAATTCCTCTATGACTTGGTCTGGGAAATTATAGTTAATTCCTCTGATGGCGGGAGTTCTGCGAAATCACTTGGTCTGGGAAAACTTTTGTTTAATTCCTCTATGACCTGTGATCGAATTCCTAGGTTCCAGTCTTCATAATTGAAGTCCTGGTCTCTTTACGTATACAGTCTTGTATTAAAATGCGGCTTTACTTGTAAGAGCCAAAGTTTCCCAATACTCGATCTGTCACTGTTAATAATGAAATTCTAGGTCCGATCCTTCTCTTTCTGGCTTTTTTTTTGGAGTTGTTCGTATGAATTTCGAAGCTGTCTGTTCCGTGTCTCGGAGTTCGCTAGATTATATCTCTCATTCTCAGTTCAAATCACAGTTTGTGTTTCCGCCGAATGTTCCAATAGAATTCATTGCATATTCTGGCTCTCACTTCAAACCAATGAAATCTCTCTAGCACTACGTGGGTTGGGGTGTGTCATTTAAAATATCCCCTTGCGTGTTTTAAAATATTAATTTTAATATTCCACGCGTGACCTCTGTCAAATGATGCGGTAATATTTCCGGTGACATCTTGTGCACACCTCTTAAACACCATCTGTGAACTCATTTGATATCCAGATTCTACCTATCGCCAATATTTTCTCTCCAGAAAGATTATCGTGATAATCATACACAGGGATGGTCATGTGAAACGATAAATGCATCTACCACCTGTGTAATCTGCCAGACAAACAAACACGGTCGTCGGCAGTCCAGGCAGACAATCTTGGCTACCTATTCATCCTCGTACGAGACTATATTGTGTTAAACGAGGATCGTCACTAACAAAGGTGGCCGGCGACTGAGTCGATTGATAAGCTTCTTATCGCTGACCGGTGTAATTACCTGGCGGAATGTAAATACGTCTGAGGAGTGGTAAACAAGATAAAGACAGTCCCATAGCAGATACTTCCGTAGGGGAGTGGAGTGATAGAGACTTTCTCCTGCTAGATTCAGCATAAAGAGTAAAATAAGGAATGAAAGGGCATAAAATTGCCAAATAATAATCGATTTGAATGGGAGAAAGAGAAAAATGAAGAAAGGTAGGGATACTACCGGAGTGCCTGAAGGTGTTAGAGAGCCACACAAATAACACGTACAGACGTTTCGTCACAATTATTTTTATGTAGTATTTAAGTTATTATTACTCTTTATATATATACATTTTACCTAATAGTTTCTGTTTATTTAGCAATTATTATAGAGACGTCATAACTGAAAAATACTAATACATCAATCGCAACAAAAGCTAACATTAAAAAAAAAAAAAAATAAGAAAGCGACTGGTGAAAGACTCCCCCCAGATAAATACGGATTGACCAAATAACCCGCCAGTGAAAATTAGAAACATACCAGTTTAGACGATATCATATTTTGGAAAATAAAACCATATTGAACTATAACTACAAAAGGACAAAATACCTACTAGAGGTAAGATAGTGTAAAATAAATAAAACAAAAACATATTACTGTGATAGGGTGGGCGAGATGATGATGATGATTATATTGTGATGTGTGATCACTCTCTTTTCACACTCGCACCGACCCGAACAACAATAAAACTCTTGATTCTAGAGGCAGGGGCTATATTTATTTTTACAACCCATTCAGTGACAAAGCAAACATTAAACAAATAAACTAGCGAACATAACAAAACAAAACTAAACAAAACAAAACAAAACACCCAACAGTGCCCGATGCTAATCTGAAGAAGCAAACAAAGCACAGAATAGTTAAACTCATAATATAATACTGAATGAGAAACACCACGCTCTCACCTGTCAAACTGTCCTACGCCGCCACCTGACACACTCAACTATCACACACACACACACTCATGTGTGTCGTCCAATGCGACTAGTATGGTGTTGTGCATGAGGCTGGCAACCTCACCATGTAACACAGATTGCTACCAAAACCACTACTGCCCGAGCATCTGAATGCTTAATATGAAGGCAAACCACACTGTTGGCCCCATGCTCCCTCAGGAGCGGAGAAGAGAAATATATATCTTGAAGTGAGCCCACGTGCTCTCACAACCATTCCTCACATAACCATAATTAAATAATCATAAAATGGACATAAAATAATATTCAACTATATGTAGGCCTACAACAAATACTCTCAGTAATGAGAATAAGCTACTACCTCGTAACCGATCCACATCAGTATTCGCTACTGCATTCTGAAGCATGTCGTATGTGACGACTGGTGCGCCTGGCAACAAGCGTGTCGTATATGACCACTGGTGCGACTGGGAATCTCATCACATGAAACACATCGTTACCGAAACAACCACTGCAATAGCATAAAAATGCTTCTTGTCGGCTTGTGATAGACACCAGCCACATGGAGCAACCAGAGAAACACATGTCTCAACAAAGGAGTGGCCTCGCGCTCTCCAGAAATCTAAATACATATTCTCACCTCACAGTAACCCATTAAATATATACAGTAGAATTATGATAAGTAGGCTATCGTGAAATACACTCAATTACTTTTACATTAAAGAAATAAAATAATTACTCTTGACTTTAACAAAACTGGCATTAACACGAAAACTATCTCTTTCTTTCCTTTACTGGGGAAAATTATCTTAATCTGCTTCCCACCCACGTGTCAATTCACGCGATCTAAAACTGCGTAACATTCTTCTTCTTCTTCTTCTTGCGATCGCATCTTTGATGATTACACCGTCAGACGAGTTCTCATGATGAATTCGACTGTTGTTTGAAGTTCCTCTTTAACTCCATATAGCTTTGAGTTTAGTGTTGAGTCATTGGGCCAGTATATCTTTCTTAACTGGTCATACAGAGGACAGTCCTGTAGAACATGCTCAGCAGTTTGTTCGTTTAATCCACATGTGCACAGTGGTGAAGCAGACAATCGTAGCTTGTGCATGTGTTTATTCAGTTTGTTATGCCCTGTCCTGAGTCGAAAAAATAGTTATCTGTCCCTGCCGGTCGAGAGTGTGATAGTCGTCTTTGGGTTGGTTCTGTTCTCTTCTGATAGTCTGGATAGCTCTCTTTTTTCTCAAAGTATGTGACTTCATTATCTTCTTGTTCACATTCTCCTCCCTTTTTTGCAAGTTTATCTGCCTTTTCATTTCCGGGTACACCACAATGAGATGGTACCCACTGAAGTATGGTTCTCTTTTTGGCAGCTACCTTGTTTAGTTCATTTCTCAGATGCGGGAGTTTACCACCCTTGAGAGCTTGCAGGACAGACAGTGCATCTGTGAGGATGACTACCTGGTGGCAGTCAGAGATGGTGTTATAAATCATATTTGCAGCTTGCTCTAGAGCTTGAACCTCAGCTGTATAGTTGGAACAGAATTTACCAGTGGGAATGTGCCTAGTCTCATAGTGGTTGTCAGGATATGAGATAAAGATACCAGCACCTCCATTCCTAACAGCATTAGTTGCTGATCCATCTGTATAGGCATGTATCCATGATTGATTGGGATAGCTTTCTTGGATCATACTCAATGTAGCAGTTCGTTTTTGCAGATCATTATACTCACATCCACTTGTGAGACCACTGACTGTTGTATTAATTTGGAGGGCACTGCTGGCCTGCTCCCATGGTACAGGGTATAGGGTGGGCTTCAGTGGTGTTGTCTTCATGGATAGGTCTTCTTGATGCTGTCTTATAAGTCTTTTCCCCCGATGCACAAAGCTGCTACGCTTTAGACGTCCCAATGCCAGATCATCTAGTCTTGCCTTCATTGGGTGCATTGGCATACTGTTGTACTTTTCCATCTGGATCGTGGTTTTTGTGTCTCTTCTATGGGACAATGTCTGTAATCCAGCAACCTTCTGCATCTCTGTTATTGGTGTAGTTTGCGTAACATTAAGTGATAACTAAGAGTGTTACCACAGACCCCTCGCGCCGCTTTTATACAATCACCACGTGGCTCTCCCTGTTGCCATCTTCCCAACTAGTTAATATTATCTAAATTGCAGTTTCTGATAACATTTCTGTCCAGTTTCATGTACAAAACACTCTCAACAACTATACACCACAATTAATTTCTCAGGCTTTATTATGGCCTCATTACATATCTTCTACTTCAGACTTTTCACAACCCAGAATGCTTCGCGCACATCGAAAATAATCTGCTTAGAAACAGGTAGGGGGCGGGCGTCTCCTTTTCGGCCCCATCACATATCTCCCTCCTGATTTTGTTGTCGTCCCGACAACATCACTCCCTCTGGCGCTTCAGTTGTAACCTCTCGGATCGTCTCGGGGCAGGACCCTCTATCGGCTGCAGGGCATACCAGCCTGGTTCGGGCATTAGACCATGCACGTCCTCCCCAGGATATGTCTCATCTGGCGAAGCTGGTGCCTCAGGTAGGCCTAGTGTAGCATCTACCAGATTCGGAGAATCATCTTTGTCCTCACTTCGTCTCAGTTCGTGCGCCGCAACCCTCATCTTCAGATCTTCGTTGCCTGCTGGCCTTATCACATAAGGACCACCGCTTGCTTCTGGAATTGACGATACAATGAATTCGTCGTTGGACCACACGTCTTTTATTTTGGCCCTGTCAGTGTAGTGCACTCTTTTCCGCACTCTTTCACCCACTCGCAATGGTGTGGGGCCTGGAAGCTGATTACTTCTCTCCCTCCTGTCAGCGGCCATTTTCTGCATTCTCTCTGCAGCTTTTTGGTGGGCTGTGTGCAACCTCTCTAGGTGACCTTGCAGCCACTCATCAGTTGTCTCCGGCTCTTCATCTGGGCGCGTGCCTATCATCAAGTCTATAGAAAGCCTCGATTCTCTGCCGAAGAGGAGGTAGTATGGTGAGTACCCTGTCGAAGAGTGGGGGGTGTGGGGGGGGGGGGGGGGGGGTAGAGTTGTAGACCATAACCACCTCCGCTAGATGCTCAGACCACCTTCGCTTCTGGTCGGCTGTCATGGGTCTCAGCAAATCATGCAACGTCTTGTTGAAGCGCTCGCACTGCCCGTTGCCTTTAGGATTGTAAGCTGTAGTGCGGCTCTTGTGGACTCCATATAACTTGCACAGCTCTGCGGACTATCGCTGACTCGAAGTTCCGGCCTTGATCAGAGTGTATCCTCTGAGGAGCTCCGAGATACTGGAACCACTTTTCCACCAGGGCCTTGGTGACTGTTGTTGCTCTTTGGTCTCTCGTTGGTATAGCAGTGGTGTACTTGCTGAACACATCTGTCAGCACTAATACATTCTCAAACCCTTTGGAATCCCGCTCTAGCAGTGTGAAATCCATTGCTACCACTTCAAGCGGTCTGGAGGCAATCAAGTTTCCCGATGGCCCATGAAACTTCAGTTGAGGTGCCTTGGCGACGTTACATCGGTTGTATCTGCGACAAAAGACGTCAACATCAGCTGTGATGCCTACCCAGAAGCACCTACTTCTCAGCAACTGCAGCATGCGCTCTCTTCCCTGATGGCCCACCCTGTGAGCAGAGTCTAGTATCCGTGGTTTCATGGACTCAGGTATTACCAGTTGTTTTATGCTGGATCCATCTGATCCCTTCACTGTCCGGTATAACAACCCATCTGTCACTTCGAGCCGGTTACTCTGATTAAGTAGTTTCCTTGCAGCCAAGGGGATCTTTCGAGCATCTTTTCCTGCAGGTCTGGTGCCATCCTTTACCATCTTCCTAACCATCGCTACCACATCATCCGCTCCCTGGAGATTTATCAATTCCTCACGCGAATAGGTGGGAAATGCTTGAGTGGTTGCTGGTGCTGTGGTTGATTCGGCCGGTACCCTTTCACTGATATCTTTCTGGCTTGTTGCTGTCATCAACCCTATCTCATATGGTATCTGGGTAAACTCGCCGATAACCTCAGCTGTTATGCCACTTATTGCAACATCTGCGTTCCTCTCCACTACCCCGCGTGCGGTTTCAATAGGAAAACGGGACAAATAATCTGCATTTCCATTGGCTCTTGCTGCCCGATGTCGGATTGTGTAGTTAAACATCGCCATCTGGGCCATCCATCTCTGCTCTATAGCTCCCAGTTTAGCTTTCTCCCAGAAAGCCAGACCCCTATTGTCTGTAAATACCTCTACTTGTGATCCTAGCAGGTAACCTCTGAACTTCTCAGTCATGGCCCACTTAAGACCTAGCAGTTCCAGTCTCATACTGCTTTTTTGAGTTTTCTTTCAGAGGGTCGTAAAGTGTGTGCGACTTGCATATGCCAAGACTTTTCTTTGTTCCATCTTGTACTTGCGAGAGAGAATTGCTCCCAATCCTTCAAATGATGCATCTACCTCCTGGATAAATGGTAGCGAGAAAGTTAGGGAACCCTAGTAGTGGTGTGGAGGTTAGTGCCTTTTTCAGTGTCTCAAAGGCTAACAGCAACACTCTTCTGTCCCACAACTCTCCTATGGGTGACTTAACTTCGTCTTTTAGTCTGCATGCCTTGATTGAGCGCAGCTACTAAATCATGTAGCGGTTTGGCTATCTTTGCAAAGCACCGGCACAAATCTGCGGTAGTAACTGGCCAATAAAAAACAAAATCCCAGGAATGACCGTAACTCAGTCTGGGAACGTGGTACAGGGGCCTCTTGAACAGCCTTCACCTTGTCTTCCATAGCTCCTATCCCATCTGCTAGGGGATTGTGCCCCAAGAATTCAATTGTCGTCCTGAGCAGCTTACGCGTTCCCCCATTCACTTCAGCCCCTAGCTGGCGTAGCTTAGAGAATACTTTCTCCAGTCGGCTCAAATGGTTCAGTGATAGTCTAGCAGAGTACACCAAAATATCATCAGGTATATAGTATCAGCTGGAACACTTATTCTTGATACTGCTCTGCATTAATCGTTGATGAAAGGTGTGGCTGAG
>JAMPIV010012486.1:0-45476 GCA_024509875.1 Oreohelix idahoensis
GAACAAAGCTAGAAGAAAAGCGGAAAAGCTGGAGAACTAAAACGGCATCGCTGAACCTTGAGAAAGACGGCAGGAAACTTTGGAGATTAGTCAAGTCTCTAAATGAAGAGCATTCCTCACCAAGGCAGACTATCACATTGGATGAAGGTGGCAAACTTTTCAGAGGAAAACAAGCTGCAGACTTGTTTGCTAGAAGATACAGTTCAGAAAGCAACTTACCCATTAACATAGACCATCAGAGAGAGATAAGAAAAGAAATACTGGCAACCATGGGACAGACAGATACTCCTGCCCCAATGAGGGAACCCATCACACTAGGAGAACTACAGAAGGCTATTTCCAAGCTTAAGTTTCAAAAGTCACCCGGCCCAGACAAAATCAGCAACGAAATGCTAGTAAATCTGAGCTCAGCAGCAAAGACAAAACTGCTTGAGATATTCAACCACAGCTGGTTGAAAGGAACGGTACCCCAAGTATGGAGAGAAGCCATCACAATACCCATACTAAAGAAAGGGAAATGTAAGACCGAGGCTGCAAGTTACCGGCCAATCAGTCTCACAAGCTGTGTTGGGAAGACTATGGAGCGAATAGTCAACCACAGATTGAAATGGTATTTAGAGTCTGAGCAGATCCTGGTGCCGGAACAAGCTGGATTTAGAGAATGCTACAGTATAGAAGACCAAGTTACTTACTTGTCTCAAGCAATAGAAGATGCCTTCCAGGAGAAGAAAAAGGTCCTAACGATCTGGGTCGACTTCAAGCAGGCCTTTGACAAGGTGTGGAAAGATGGCCTCATTGCAAAACTTAGGAGAAGTGGAATCCAAGGCAACATGATGAAATGGATCCAGTCATACTTGCATAACAGGAGAACTAGAGTCACTCTTGACGGTCTGCAGAGCAGAAAAGTGTTGCTCCATCAGGGGGTACCTCAAGGAGGAGTAATTTCCCCAACACTCTTCCTTGTTTACATCAATGACCTGGTGAAAGATCTCCCTGCAGGAGTTAAAGCTGCCTTATATGCAGATGACCTAGTACTCTGGTGCGCTGATGAAAATGTCACCACAGCAAATTATAGAATGCAGCGGGCAGCAGACATGCTAGTGTCATGGGCAGAGAAATGGCTTATCACAATAAACACAGACAAAACCTCCACAACACTGTTCTCCCTCGCCCCCAAGGACAAATCAGCTAACATACACCTAGGGACAACCGTGATCAAGGAAGAAAGCTACCCCACCTATCTTGGGGTGACATTTGACCAAAGGCTTACATGGAATAAGCATATTGAAAATGCACAAGGAAAGGCCCGAAGACGACTAGGCATACTCAGAAAATTAGCAGGTACCAACTGGGGAGCAAATGAACGAAATCTAAAGAAGATTTATAATGGAGTAATAAGACCACACTTAGAGTTTAGCTCAGCAGCATGGTCATCAGCTGCTAACTCACATCTGCAGTCTTTGGACAAGGTGCAAAATCAAGCTCTCAGGCTCATTACAGGAGCCATGAAAACTACACCAATAACAGAGATGCAGAAGGTTGCTGGATTACAGACATTGTCCCATAGAAGAGACACAAAAAACCATGATCCAGATGGAAAAGTACAACAGTATGCCAATGCACCCAATGAAGGCAAGACTAGATGATCTGGCATTGGGACGTCTAAAGCGTAGCAGCTTTGTGCATCGGGGGAAAAGACTTATAAGACAGCATCAAGAAGACCTATCCATGAAGACAACACCACTGAAGCCCACCCTATACCCTGTACCATGGGAGCAGGCCAGCAGTGCCCTCCAAATTAATACAACAGTCAGTGGTCTCACAAGTGGATGTGAGTATAATGATCTGCAAAAACGAACTGCTACATTGAGTATGATCCAAGAAAGCTATCCCGATCAATCATGGATACATGCCTATACAGATGGATCAGCAACTAATGCTGTTAGGAATGGAGGTGCCGGTATCTTTATCTCATATCCTGACAACCACTATGAGACTAGGCACATTCCCACTGGTAAATTCTGTTCCAACTATACAGCTGAGGTTCAAGCTCTAGAGCAAGCTGCAAATATGATTTATAACACCAACTCTGACTGCCACCAGGTAGTCATCCTCACAGATGCACTGTCTGTCCTGCAAGCTCTCAAGGGTGGTAAACTCCCGCATCTGAGAAATGAACTAAACAAGGTAGCTGCCAAAAAGAGAACCATACTTCAGTGGGTACCATCTCATTGTGGTGTACCCGGAAATGAAAAGGCAGATAAACTTGCAAAAAAGGGAGGAGAATGTGAACAAGAAGATAATGAAGTCACATACTTTGAGAAAAAGAGAGCTATCCAGACTATCAGAAGAGAACAGAACCAACCCAAAGACGACTATCACACTCTCGACCGGCAGGGACAGACAACTATTTTTCGACTCAGGACAGGGCATAACAAACTGAATAAACACATGCACAAGCTACGATTGTCTGCTTCACCACTGTGCACATGTGGATTAAACGAACAAACTGCTGAGCATGTTCTACAGGACTGTCCTCTGTATGACCAGTTAAGAAAGATATACTGGCCGAATGACTCAACACTAAACTCAAAGCTATATGGAGTTAAAGAGGAACTTCAAACAACAGTCGAATTCATCATGAGAACTCGTCTGACGGTGTAATCATCAAAGATGCGATCGCAAGAAGAAGAAGAAGAAGAACATAATTGGTAATCTTTGAAACAAGATATCTCTGGATCTGTACATTCAATTGACATGAAAATTAACACAGTTGGTTGTCATATAATCTTACAGATTCTGACCTAAAATGGATACAATTGAATTCAAAGTTTTAGTTTTATGACCATCATGCATATATAATGAGGCACAAATATCAAACATTCCAGAAATATAAATTTTGAAAATTCAATAAAAATTAACCTTTCTGTCAATCTCTGTCATTTTAGGTCATGATCTCACGCTATATATAATGATTCAATTTCCCAAGTTTCAGTCAGATCCTTGTACAAATAACATAGTTATGATGTTTTAAAAAAGGTGTATAATTTGTTCACTACGGCGGCCATATTGGATAGCTAATTTGCATAATTAATGAGGTCATTATGTGGACAACAATTTTAAGTCCATACTAACACTATACCCATAGTTGTTTGATTCTGAAAGGACAATTTGAGTTTTTTACCCTATCAGTTCAGTGCCACATGTTAAAATAAACTTACTCAGAAACAGTGCGTTGAGTTCCAGTGCATATTTTTCTAAATAAAAGCCTGGGACAGCGGCAGATCGGATTTTGTGCCATATTCATCGCCAGTCAACGTATTTGTTTATTATTTCCATGAATTGTGGTAAGCTTGAAATATTTGATATCTTTTTAATGAAAGTTGAATGTAAATTGATAATTTATGTCTGTATATGTGCGTGGTTCAGTAGCAAACATGAGGCAAGGCCTAGATACTGCTCCAACCTAAACAGAACGTGTCGGAGAAAAGAAAACTGCATGGAATTGCCAAATGGTACACTGACACCTATCTTATTGACTAGAAAGAACTAATGCTGGAATTGCAGAGGCGTAGTAACCATTAGGGAGGAGTATACTGGTGTAAATTGTTTCAGATGAAGCTAGCAGTTGGCCTACTGCTCTGAACTCAGTGTTTGTTATGTATTGTGTTCAGTGTGGAAATAGATTATAAATTAGTTATGAAGTAGGAGGTACAACCTTCTTGTTTCAGGGACCGTGGTCCTAAATTATTGAAGCAGCACCTGGTCTGAGTTTTGCTGAATCCAGAGGCTGACAGCATACTCCTTGGTCCAGATAGCGACCAGTGAGGTGTCTCTAGAACACAGTGAAGCAATCGAGCAGAGGAGTCTTTTCCTGCCGCCATCACTAAAGATAAGCTTCTGTGGCCAGAGTAGCTTAACATTATGTGCCCCCCCCCCCCCTCAAACATTGACAGTATATTTAACACAGAGGGACAATAAACTGTTTCAAATGACAGGAACTGTGAACTTTTCCCAATACTATTTCCACGATAATCAAACACGTGAAGTCATGATGACAAACAACAATCTAGCTTGAAAAACAAAACCAGTATTACCTCATATTACTACTTCACAACTTACACACATAGGATAATACTAATAAATTATGTCAATACAAAGATCATATTTATAAATTGTGATTACATTTGATTGTGATTCCTGGTTCACTGTGTAGTTGAATCAGGATATCTATTCTTGAAAGAAGTTATTACACATATATTTGAAACTTTACACTTGACTCATTTAAGATAGTCTTATAGAGTGTTATATGTGTGTGAGTGTCATAGTGTTGTAAAGTGTTGTGGAATAAATTAAATTGTTTATCTGTCTGTTGTTGTTGTGACTTACACTTCATTATTTTCATAACCCTAGACATTCAACGTAGTCATCACAATATTCCAGAATAATTCTGACTGAGGTATAAATGTGGTAGCAAGTAAGGTCATCTGTAATACACCACACTTATTAGATACAGATACCTTCACAGCTGATCTCAGTCATTACACTAAGTCCCCTATAAATATTTATATCATCCTACTTTACCACAGATGACTGGTTTAGTTTGAAAAATAGCAGAAGTGTCAATTCAGACGGTGGCTATATTGAAAAGGAATAAACACTATACAAAGTTTCAGCTCTCTATGACATGTCCTTCATGGTCAGGCCCAAGACTTATGTCAATGCGTATAGGTTCTTGAACAATGTCACAAGACACCTACTCAACCACATGTAGAAGTCAGTAATGTTGATAACAGCTGACGTTTCAATAATTTATTACGATACAAGAACAAGGCCGACATCATGATATATAGTCATCTGACAAAACTTGGGACATCACAGCATAATAATAATAATGTTCAATGCAGCTGGCATTAATGAATCATAGGCAGTCTGTCCATATCATAGTGCTGACGACAATTTATATCTCTTCTCAGCTACAGCAAATTACCCCGCATTGGGAACGGGTCTTCAAATATATGAGTTTAAACAACTCTCGTCTGACACCAGCAAGTCAGGTTTACTTCTGGTATATAGCAGGCCGCGGAATATGGCGGGCCCCAGAATACAGTGTTCTCTGTGATTCCTTGGACAAACCTTGTTCAAAGTGATCTCGCCGCAATAGCGGGATTCAATGAATATATAAAGTTCTTCGGGCATTCACCAACCCGGTACATTTAAGGTCAGCATAATACGCGAGCTCAATTACTGGTATACTCGATGGACTCTTTCCCGCACAGGGAAAAGTCACTAGGCTGTAAGCAAAATGTTATTTATGATTCTGGCAATAAAGAAAAATGAATGAAGGCTAATTTACCTTGTCATTCCTTCCGAATAACACCAAAAAACTCACTCGCCTCCTAGGCGCTTAGAAATACAATATGGGGGAACAATCTTTAGACACACAGAGAACTTTCCTTCCCCATAATATAAAGCCAGGTCGAAGACGAACAAGACGTCTTGACCCTTTGAAAAACTACAGCTCGACTTCAGATCGGAAGTCTTTCTTAACGCCCCACAAAAGTCGCGCATGCGTTTTATACGCTAGACCCTCTGAGCTAAACTCAGGTGGGCGATGTTGAACACATACTACGAAAGACTGACCATTCAAACCATATATGGTCAGGTAACCAGACATCTGTTCTAGTTGCAAACATTCCGAGAAAAGCTGACCATTCAAGCCATATATGGTCAGGCAACCAGACATCGGTTCTAATATTAGCCATTTAAAGATCACTAGGATTAAAAACAAGTGGGCCACTAACAATGGCCCACTGTTGACTTCTAAGGACCCAAGTAAAAACAATGAGTAACCCTAGTAACTACCCTTTGATCAGGAATCTAACAAATAATGTCTCCAAATTTAAACAGGTACATTTAACAGACTATAAACTTAGCAAAACTGTACGCAACAGTTTACCGCACCCCCGGGAAAAAAATGAAACTTTTTTTTGGAAATACATCCAAGAGCAAGATACAACAGGCTCATAACGCACGAATGATGCGCAGACGAGAAGTATCACAAATAAATATGACGTCTCGACGCATGGAGCGTCAGGTGAGAATATATCTCATAATATTAGAGAAAGGATTTCTCTAAGTATACACATATCCAGAGAGGTGCCACCAACGTACACTACAATGCTGGCAATATTACAATGCAAGCAAAAGTTAATTTCATATAACACATCAAGTACCTTATGTTCATGTTTAGCAATGAGAAAAAATCGTCAAAAACCCAGCGGTGTCATTATCTTAATGTACCACAGTATAGTGATACAATCACCTAAACAACAAAAGGTTATATCATTTAAAATGCAATATCTGCTTTAATACAATGTCACATATAATATTAACTATGTAGACGATCAATGAAGTCCAAGATCATAGACTAAGCGGGCACATCTATAGTGTTGTACGAAAGGTAAGTATATACATCATAATACGTCATGGATGGCAAAATGTAAAGATTCTCCCAGAACATAAATGATTTGCTGAGAAAATACAGATAACACAATTCCATTTGATAACCGTTAGATTTTCTAATATACAGCAATCAAACATACATTCTTAACTATTAACTGTGGCCGTGCGAACTTTCGGCCCTTATATTGTGTTAACTAAACCTTCCTCCGTTATACCAGAGATGGTAACAGAGAAAGAAAATCACACAACATAATACCATGAATTCGCGTAACGTGAGAACAGATGTGCTGATATATAGTTACAGTATGCTACTGTCATGGGTATATAACAAACCCCGAAATCAATAAGAAGATCTACCATCATATCGCGGTCTATCACAAGTATTAACTCTATTGAAATCATTGCTATTTCTCTGATTTGAATAACAGTTAGCATAGTTACGATTGTTATTTTCTCTTTGAACAAAATATCTTTTCAATGGATTTTGTTGTTTTCGAGAAAAATTATTATAAAGTTGGTAACCTCTATCAAAGTTCCTATAGTCACTGGGACCAAAATGTTGAGGACTATTAAATTGCCTCCAGTTTCTTGAAGAAGAAACATTACGTGATGGACGCCTTTGGTACTGTCCACGATCACGATTATCTCTCCTAGTAAAATTGCTTTTATTTTTGCCTGTGGTAATGGGCTTAACAGGTACATCATACTGACTGGGCTGAGTATGATGGGTACTAATAGTTTTGTCGGCTGTTATAAGTTTATCAGAACTCTGAGAAGTCGGTGCACGGTTTTTCTGAGGAATCTTGTCATGACATTTATTCAAGTCCTCACCGTGATCCGAACTTGATTTACTTCTGTTGGCTTGACGCCAAGAATCACTCCTATCTGAGGCAGTATCGTTATTCCGTGGGAAATTATATTTGCCACGAAAAGATTTGTTCACATATTGTTTAGTGTTACTGGGACCCAAAGATGGAGCAATAGAGAATGCAGTCAGCGACCCATTGCGTGCATCAGGGTCAGCGAACCAGAGCTGACCAAGACCCTACTCCACCTCCAAGTGGTGGTCCTGGAAACAGGCTGCATCACTGCAGTCTGGCTGAGAGAGTAGGGATCGAAGAGGGAAGGCAAACCCGGTCCCAAAAATGCTGTGCTGAAGTCTGATGTGTCGGCCGAAAGGCGCAAATATCGCAGCTTTGCTGTAAACGGACACAATGCAACCAACGTCCTTTTCAGGATGAACAAAGAAGAAGAAGAAGAAGTTTAGTGTTACTCAAAGCATTGAGTACATGTGGCTGGCTCTTTGCATTTGTAACATATTGACCATCAGGTTTATGTTTAAATCTATTCACCTTATTAGTAGACAACATCCTGTTGTTCAAAACAATATCTAATAATCCATCAATTCTGTTGCGAAGTTTTGCAATTTCTACTTCCGCAACAGCTTTCTCTCTAGAAACAGCTTTATGAATTCTCTCGTTGACTTTAACATGAAGTCTGTTGCAATCTAACCTAAGTTATCTAACTGTGAAGCTAGAGTCTTCTCTCTAGCAATACTATCTTTAAGATCCTTTCTCAAATTTGTCATCTGAGACGTATTTTCTAAAGTTTTAGCTCTCTCCTGAATCAGTTCAAGTTTGAATGCTTCCATAGCACTATGATGAGTAGTCATAAGTTCATCAACTTTCTCATCCTTTTCTTTATTCGCTCTCAACTGTGTTAACTCCAGTTGTAGTGCCTAAATCTCACTATCCTTGCTATTCTTAAACTCATTAATCTCCTCCAGAGATAGCATATTCTTCTTTATAGCGGTATTTCGTAAAAAATCCACATCATTCCTTAACTCCAGAATTATTTCTTCATAAGACTTCTTGTCTTATCTGGCCTGAGCTTTTAATTTGCAACACGTATCTTGCGCACTAGCAAGTTCCACGTTTGCTTTATGTAAGTCATCCTCATGTCTTGTAGCCTCAACTTTTAATTTCTCATAGTCCATTTTGACTTGTTCCAGCTCCTTTTTCTCCTTTTCCAGTTGAGACTGTGTTCATTTATTCTCATGAGAAAGAGCTAATGTTTTTGTTCTCTTCATCTGAGCTAATTCTCCTTCTCTCTTCGCTTTAGCTAATATCTCCTCTATAGAAATCTTTAGTGCTATTTTCCGTTTTTCAGCCTGCATCTGAATTTCCCTATCTCTAGTCTCCATTTTAACTTTTACGAATTCTCTTAGTCTCTCAGTAGACAAATCAAGGGATTGCCCTATCTGAATGAAATCAGTAATAGGAGACACCTCAAACCTCTGAGCCTTTTCATATTCCACACGTGCGAATTCTTTTAATTTCTCAGCAGTCAACCCAAGGAGTTTCCCTTGCTCAATGAAGTAGTGTAGTGTAGACATTTTGTCTAATAATATGAGATCAGTAACCTGAAATAATAAATTAATTTATTCCAGCCTCAATGATAACAAGTCTTTAATAAAGAACTTGTATAATCAACTCACTTTATCTCAGTCTCTGTTGGAGACAAGTCCTTAATAAAGAACTTGTACAATCACCTTGCTTTATCCCAATCTCTGTGGGAGACAAGTTTTTGATAAAGAACTTGTATAATCACTTTTACAATAATAACACTATCAATCAATTTTATTTCCTAAGTGCACTAAACTACCAATAGTACATGACTAAATATATATATATATATAAACAGCGTATGACAACAAAGAATAACGTAAACAAAGAACAAGCATCAATGACAAAACAATAACACTCGCAGAAGTCAAATAAATTATAAAGCGAAACTAAAGAAAATATCACAAAGCATGTGATTAAACTGCGAAATATCAAACGAAACAAATGACACAACAGTGTATAAACATAAAGGTGTATAAAACTAAACGAAAGGAAGAAGAGGTAGACAAATACAAACAAATCAAATCAAAAACTAAAGAACAGAAAAAATATGACAAAAACGATGAAAAGGACACCTCGTCACAACTAAACAGAAATAGCAACAAATGTCGCTAGCAATTTCCACTGGGGAAATTTGCAAAAGTCCCTAAAGAACGCTGTTAGAGGCCTTCTGTAACGTGGGATACCCTATAACAGACACCGCCCAACCGTGAAACCCGCTGAAATATAAACATATAAACAACATGTAAACACATAAACACAGAGAATATGAAGAATTGTGTGAGAAGGTTCAGTTAAACAATATAATGGCACAGTCCACAACAACAAACAGGCCACTTATCTTAAGAAAATCCTATCGTCAACAACGGCGAAGATCAGGTACGATAGTCAGCATTCTAAGGATCAGATGATCCAACGCTGAAGGGTACAGCTGAACTTGCTTCAAAATAACTGCAACGACGATGGTATCGGAACTTGACCTTCTGATAACAATACAACGATTGCATCGGCACTTGACCTTCTGATAACAATATCAATGATGGTATCGGCACTTGACCTTCTGATAACAATAACAACGATTGTATCGGCAATTGACCTTCTGATAACAATATCAATGATGGTATCGGCACTTGACCTTCAGGTAAGACGAACTTGACATATTGACGACAAAAGCCCCATCAAGCTGGCACACCATAATGTTGAAGCCCAAATTGGACATCATAATGTTGATGTGTATACTGGACCTCATAAATGTTGAAGGTAAAGAAAGGCCACCATAATGATAACGATCATAACTGGTTACTGGAAGATGTAGAGTGCTGTTTAAGTGAGTGAGTGGTCAGGTCAACCTGGTAGTACACTGTTGTACTGGATGTAGGTCAACAAACTTGAGGCACTGACAGGGGTAATATAGACTCACTCGTACACGCTCTTAAATGTGTAGTGCTCGTAAAAGGTTGTGGTTGATATGATGAGTGGGTGAGTAGACTTCATATAGAATGATGAATACGAATGCGTATAGGTTCTTGAACAATGTCATAAGACACCCACTTAACCACATGTAGAAGTCAGTAATGTTGATAACAGCTGACGTTTCAATAATTTATTACGATACAAGAACAAGGCCGACATCATGATATATAGTCATCTGACAAAACATGGGACATCACAGCATAATAATAATAATGTTCAATGCAGCTGGCATTAATGAATCATAGGCAGGCTGTCCATATCATAGTGCTGACGACAATCTATATCTCTTCTCAGCTACAGCAAATTACCACGCATTGGGAACGGGTCTTCAAATATATTAGTTTAAACAACTCTCGTCTGACACCAGCAAGTCAGGTTTACTTCTGGTATATAGCAGGCCGCGAAATATGGCGGGCCCCAGAATACAGTGTTCTCTGTGATTCCTTGGACAAACCTTGTTCAAAGTGATCTCGCCGCAATAGCGGGATTCAATGAATATATAAAGTTCTTCGGCATTCGCCAACCCGGTACATTCAATGTCAGCATAATACGCGAGCTCAATTACTGGTATACTCCATGGACTCTTTCCCGCCCAGGGAAAAGTCACTAGGCTGTAAGCAAAATGTTAATTATGATTCTGGCAATAAAGAAAAATGAATGAAGGCTAATTTACCTTGTCATTCCTTCCGAATAACACCAAAAAACTCACTCGCCTCCTAGGCGCTTAGAAATACAATATGGGGGAACAATCTTTAGACACACAGAGAACTTTCCTTCCCCATAATATAAAGCCAGGTCGAAGACGAACAAGACGTCTTGACCCTTTGAAAAACTACAGCTCGACTTCAGATCGGAAGTCTTTCTTAACGCCCCACAAAAGTCGCGCATGCGTCGTGAGACGCTAGACCCTCTGAGCTAAACTCAAGTGGGCGATGTTGAACACATACTACGAAAGACTGATCATTCAAGCCATATATGGTCAGGTAACCAGACATCGGTTCTAGTTGCAAACATTCCGAGAAAAGCTGACCATTCAAGCCATATATGGTCAGGCAACCAGACATCGGTTATAATATTAGATCGCTAGGTTAAAAACAAGTGGGATAACAACAACTGTTGACTTCAACCCAAGTAAAAAATGAGTAACTACCCTTTGATCAGGAATCTAACAAATAATGTCTCTAAATTTAAACAGGTACATTTAACAGACTATAAACTCAGGAAAACTATACGCAACAGTAACAAACTCATGCTAAGCTCTCACGTGTCACGTGACATCAAGACAATGTTTTTCAATGTCTTCCTCATCCTTTTCGTTTATATGTCTAGTTCTCTCCTTCGTGTGTCCTTCTGTTTCCCTCTTTCTTCTCTTACCATGTGGACTCCCATAATAAACTATCTTGTAAATATATGTTATAGATATCATGATTTTGGACAGCTAATCTGTACAGCAATTTGACATATCAAGATGCTGTGTAGATCCTACCAAGGTATAGTAATTGTGCTCGGCTCAGAAGGCCACACAGTCAATATTCTATAAGAAAATATGGTGAACACATTTGGTTTTTCTCATATTTAGTCCTCATGGACACCAAAGTACAGAATATTAAAATCAGCTGTAAATAATTTCGAATTGGATTTATCTCTGTCATTATAACCTCTGCTGCAGTTTTCAACTCCTCTGCCTCTGCTCTGAAGTTAATTGAGAATTGTCCTGTTGCCGCTGACAGCATTTGTTGGTGTACAACAGTGATTAAGCTCAGAAAGACACACCCACCTACATTTTCTTTTGTATTTGTTGATGATCTATCTGTGTATGCAAGGTCCAGATATTGCGTGGGTAATGTTTCTCTGTGGATTTTCTCTCTGTTGCAGTCTGGCTCTTCTTTCTTCCAATTCCAGGAATGTTTTCTATCATTTCAGTGAAACGATGTTGTTTCCAAACTGGAAGCTTGTGTGCAGTATAGGTTATAATGACAGAGGAAAGCACAGAGAAACACGTTGCTTTCTTTACTGATGCACTGTCAGTAATTGCAACGTTGAAAAGACAAAATAATGCAGACTTGGATGGCCTAAGGGTAGAGCTCCAAAAACTATGTTCGCGATTGAATAGAGTTTTGATCCAATGGATTCCATCCCATCACCGGCAATGAAGGGGCTGACAGAATCGCAAATGAAGGTGGAAAGCTACCGCAGCCTGATGCAAGCATTACTTTCATGGAGGCAAAGAGTTTTATCAGCATCAGATACAGAAACGAATGGGATGCAGAGCACCCAGGCCACACACAAAATGATGCCTACTACCAGCTCATCAGAAGAGAACAAGGGGTAATCTTCAGACACCACACGGGCCACAACAGATTAGGATATCATCTATTCAGCAAGCTCAAAACAGGAACTACCGATGAGTGTAACTGTGCCACTGATAAAATGACTGCTGAAAATCTGCTTCAAAGATGCTCAACATATGCGGAACAGAGAAAGCGCATATGGCCGACAGCAATACCATTCGTGGAAAAGCTCGACGGAGTTGCAAATAGCCCCAAGCTGACTACTGTTTTCTTTGAAAAGCATTCAAGTGGACGTCTGAGAGTGTACGAAGAAGAATAAAAAGGAAGAATTGGACTTTGTTCTGCTGATAAAAGCTAGTACTGTGACCGGGCCTTGAATGCATATTTGTATCCTAAAAGTCTGGATACAGTTCCACACGAGGCTTCTATGTTTTGTACGAGTGTTGCACCTCAGACCAGCCTGGCAGAATTCCTTCTCATTCTTTGTTTATAGAAGTCAAAACGTATTAGTAAAATTTAGTTTCGGTAAGTGTTTCGCCCCCTTTTGTCATGGGGTTAAGTGAAGATTTGCAGATATTGCTCTTGTGAGACGTGATGTGACAAAACGTCTGAACATGCTCTTTTGTATGATCTCTCACACCTTCAGCATCCGGCAGTATCCTTTCTTTTTCTTTATTTTTCTCACTCTTCGCTGTTATTTGGCATAAATCATACCTTTTCATTCGTTGTTTTCACTATTTTGCTCTATGCTGGACATAGCATGGTGAAGTCTCTAACACACCACTACTCTATGGCAGTATTTGCTACAAAATATTTGCTATAGGGCAGTCTTTATCTTGTTTGCCACTCCTCAGACGTGTTTACGTTCCGCCAGCTGAAATGTGGTATTATCGTAACAATACCCAATCGTCAGACTGGTCACCCGCTTATCGCATAATCCGTCTGACCACCTGTGGAAACGTGTCGGGCAAACATTTGACCCCATTGGAAAGCTGTTGATAATGTTGACACAAGCTTGTATTGTGCGTCCGATGAAAGAAGACAACACTGTATGACCAGACATCTGTCTGGCGGAGGCATGCAGATAAAGGGGATAATTAGATAATCGGTCGGAACAGACATCTGGGCGGAAGTCATTAGCCCAGAAACATAGGGTCGCAATATTGTGATAGACAGAGGAGCGCTGGAAGTCTTATGTAACGTTTGACATCACTGTTGTAAGAGGCCACGCGTGTATATTAAATTTAATATTTTCAAATACGCGTGGGATGAGTAATGATAAACTTCCCCACCCAAAAAGTGCTAGATAGATTTGATTGGTTCACCAAAAGCTACAATGAATTGATTGGAACATTCAGCAGGAAACACAGCTGGGATTTGAAACTCAGGATTGTGAGATATACTGTAGAAATCAGACACACACAGACAGACTGCATCGCAGAATCAACTAAACACCTCCTACAAGCCACAGGAAAAAGGATAGGACTTACAATTCCACAACTAGAAGTACCAGATCGAGTATTGGGCAACTTTGGAATTTACAAGTAAACCCGCAATTTTAATACAAGACTGGAAACTTGGGAATTTTATCACAAGGAGTCAGAGAGGGATTTTAACAAAAGTTTTCCCAGGCAGGATTCATAGAACACCAGCCGTCAGAGGAATTAACTCATATTTCTCAGACTCAGTCATAAAAGGAATTATACCAACAGTTTTCCCAGGCAGGATTCATAGTACACCAGCGTCAGAGGAATTAACATATATTTCCCAGACCAAGTCATAAGAGGAATTATACAAACAGTTTTCCAAGGCCAGGAATTTACAGAACCCCAGCCATCAGAGGAATTAACTAATATTTCCAGACCTAAGTGATTCGAACAGCATCTAACTAAAGGGCTGTCTGTTCCTTCTAAATCTGTGCCAGGAGAAGGGTGTATTCCCAAAATTTTGGTTTTGTGGTTACAAGCCACCAGACGACTGTGGTAATAACGCTGCTAGTGTGAGAGAAGAACATCACCACCAACCGCAGAAATCAGACAAATTGAGTGAAGAAGTGCCCTCATCACCACGAAGTGACGGAAACCATAGCTGCAGGACTCATCGGGAGCTAAGTTTTATGTAACAGGCTACAGCAAAAATCAAAGACAGTCTTAAGCCCATTCTAAACCTCAGTGAGGAAACTTTAATTTCAAGTTTCACCCAGTTTTCCATATTTATTTTCCCATTTTAAAGACTAATTGACAATTAAATTTGTTGTATGTTATTTTAAACTTAACAATAATAGTTGATTCAGATTATATGTACGAAAGCAAACGCATGAGCCAGTTTTTCTTGATAAATACACACACACACATATATATATATATATATATACTATATATATATATATATATATATATATATATATATATATATATATATATATATATATATATATATATATATATATATATATATATATATATATATATATATATATATATATATATATATATATATATATATATATATATATATATATATATATATATATATATATATATATATATATATATATATACTATATATATATATATATATATATATATATATATATATATATATATATATATATATATATATATATATATATATATACTTACTTACTTAGTCGTTCCCCTTCTACCGTGAGGTGTAGAGGTTTGGAAGAGAGAGCGCCAGACTATTCTATTGGCTGTCTTCCTCCTGGCCTGGTTCCATTCTAGTCCTCGGTCCTTCAAAGATTGTCTAATGTTGTCCTCCCAGCGGTAGCCGATCTTCTCCCATTCTGCAGACATGGCCAAACCATCTTAGTTGGGACTGTTCTACTTGGGTCTGTAGGGGGTGGCATTTTAGGCCTTGACGTATCGTCTGGTTGCGGACCATGTCTCTTCTTGTTACTTCAACCACCTTCCTCAGATACCTCATTTCTGAGGTTTGGATCTGGCTTTTATGGGTTGTAGTCATTGCCCATGACTCGCATCCATATGTCAAGACTGGGACATAGGTGGAGCGGTATACAGGCATCTTCGTTTTCTTACCAACCTCTCTCTTGCTGAGGAATCCTCGATTTATGGCCTGAAAAAGTCTCCCAGCTGCTGCTTTTCGAGTGGCCAACTCTTCTTTGATGCCTCCCTTTCATTCTATAATAGCTCCAAGGTATTTAAAGTGGTCGACCTGCTCCAGGACCTGTTCTCCCAGCTTAATCTGATGTCTTCTTTCTTCTCGTGATATCACCATGGATTTTGTTTTAGAGCTATATATATATATATATATATATATATAGATATATATATATATATATATATATATATATATATATATATATATATATATATATATAGAATAAACCCTTCACAAAGGCGACGAGCCGGATAATAAGTTAACAAATTTGCTCAGCCCTTAAGCATAGGTTGTTCTTGACTTCTGGGAATATCTTGCGAAGGCTCCCCTAAGGTAGAAACGCGATTCATCTTCTATCTACATCTTTGCCAAAAGAAATCTTGCACGAAGATAGATACCTTGGACGACCTACTTTTAGACACGCTTGCGTTGTGACCATTAGTGGACCACTACTGCAAAGCAAGGGAGTGCAATCCCGTAACAATTGGGGGCTCGTCCGGGATTATTGAACTCGAACACGTATTTGCGATAAATCACAAGTGCGGACCTCTTTGTTATTATAGTACTACGGTCTATTTATTTCCCTAGAATACTGACAGAAATTTTAGATTTACTGAAAGAGTATGGTTAGTTATTAGTTTAGATAGATCGGCATGTAGATAGTCTTGCAATAAATAAATAAATAAGGTGAAATATTTTAAGAGTAAAGTTAATTGATAAAATAAATCTAGAACTTCTTTAAAATTAATTGGTAAAGGAAAAGAATGTCCATTGCTGAAGCCTAATTTCTGTTTGTTGTCAGTGTTATGCATTTTATAATTTTAGTCAGCTAGAGCGGCTAATTTTATTTTACACAAGTAGCAATTGCAATTTTCGTGTCGCCTGTAAACACTCTCCTGGCACATCATGGCCGAATCACAAAATCTCTATACTTTTTATTTAAATGTTGCTAAACAGATGGGCTTATCTGGCAAAGAATTATCTGATTTTGTAGACACTTCTGTGGAAGAAGATAAGGAACGGATGAAAGAAGGTAAAGAAAGTATAGAAGTCGAGAAAGCCATGGCCAGAGAAGAGAGAAGATTAGAAAGAGAAGGATTCCGGGACGGTTCCTGGCTGAGCATGGGGCCGAAACTCTTGATCAGATGGTACTGTTTGCTGATCGGTACCAGAGCGCCCAGTCGGAAGTGAACCCGACTAAAAGGCGCCAACACGATAATCACCCCAAACGAGAGGAGCGCCCCTTCACTGACTCCAAGAGTACGAGCAACACAATAGGGTTGATATTTATTGAAATTATAAAGTATCCTGGACACAAAGTTGTATCAGGTGATACCAGGATAGCGCCAGATAAGAGTCTGGTCTTATAAGTAATACCCCCTTCTCTGAAAAGAATAAGGGTGTATGGATATCAAAGGTAGTATCAAGCTGTATACGTTTCTAGAGAAGATGGTAATGTATTACTCTAAGTTCCTAATTGCTCCTCTCGAGATCCTCCTCTGTTAATATTATTAGCTCTGCTAGGGGTATTAACTATCTACCAACAAGAACTGTAACTTAACTTAAATAATTTAAGTAAGTCTGCTGGTAAATATTTACAATATATTTTTACAAGTTTCTCTTTTCTGAGTGAAAATCTTTCACTGAACTCAAAATTTAATTACAACCTTAAATAAATAAGACACTTGAAAAAAAATGTTCCACATTATCTATATATAGTTCATAAATTTGTAGGAATGTTCTTCTATCTTGGCCGAATTCACTTTGTTGTAGACTGACTTTATATTATGATTAATACTCTTTCTTCACAGTTTCTGTATTATAGTTTATTACTGACCAGGACGTTGCCTAGCTAAAAACACTCAAGTTTCATCATTTTATGTAATATATTGTGGTGCTTCTGGGATAAACACGACAGTAGCCTTGTGTGGCTACTTAGCTTCAATTCTTCATTTTGTAGTCTGTTCCACATTTGGTCTGGCAGGAAACTGTGTCTCCTCCAGGCATTAGGTTCTGGGTAACTGTCCCTCCAAAATGAAATGGGCGCTCGCACCACTAGCTCCTATAGTAGAGTCTGGCTCCTTAAGGTGGAAGTTAATTACAGGATGCAACCTGAAATATATTTAATTTCACCACTATATTGCCTGTCTCTATCCCTTTATCACAGAAGTAGGAGATGAGAGATAGTTTCAGAAGACAGAGCGCAGAGAGCCGCACAGGTAATATCAATCAGCAATAACACAATCCAGTTCACTGTGAATATATCTTTCTCCAATTCCTTGGTTATAGCTATCTGTCCATGATTCGCCTCCATACATTTATTAGGTCTTGTGTAAAATATTAAGTAATATCTCAAACAATACAGTAAAAAAATTCCGTTCATCCTTCTCTATGTTCCTGGTGGGTCGTCCATTCCTTCAAGAAATAATTCTTTAAATACTTTTCTAAAACTATAGACACACTTTCGCTATCATTCTCAAATTATTTAAATATTTACTGGCTTGGTTTGCCTCCATAATTTACACAGTAGTTCAAAACACATCTACACACATCCTAACGCACAATTTAATTAATTAATAAAAATACACTCACTCACACACACACACACACACATATATATATATATATATATATATATATATATATATATATATATATATATATATATATATACATATATATATATACATATATATATATATATATATATATATATATATATATATATATATATATATATACATTCTTTCTTACCCCCAGGTATATACAGTCGAGCTGTTAATGGTTATATATATGGTCTGCTCTCAGATACAGAAGGCAAAGGCAATCTTCATTAACACTCTGGCGCTCGCTGTATTTTTCAAAACTGAATGGCCTTGTTTCGTAAGAGGCAGGGTCTTATGTAGGTCATATCCGGCGACACAGAAAGCAGCTGCTAAAATGTGTGTTTGTGTACCCAAAATGTATGCCTAATTTGTCTAGATGTGCAAATATTGATAACTAAGATTTCAATTATCTTCCTTATTCCTGGAGCAATTTCGTTTATCTTAGGCTTAAAATACGCCCTGTATTAGTCTTCATCTTTATACATAATTTTCTTATATTTTTTTTTCTTTATTTTTTTGCTATGCGTAGCCTAAACAGCCTCTGACAACCAAGTCCAGCTCTCGGCCTTCACGTGTGGCTCAGTTTGAGCCCGGCGGAACTGTTTTCACTGACAGGAGAAAAAGTTTTGACTTGCCTGATGTCTCGATGCATTCTACTCGAGATTTCTCCATTACTATATCACTTCCCGTGCAAATCTTTGCACAGACCTGTACAGCAACATTCCTATTGTTAAATTACTAACCTCTTCCAGGCGGTACTTTGCTCATAATGCTGTAGTTAAAGTCCATCCCCAACTGGTTTGCACAGATTTGGACTTGCAATCTTGAATCCTTAATACTTATTGTAAACAAACGAATGAGGACGCCTTTCCATTGGTTCGACAAGCATCCTTTATTTATAAAGTATGGCGTACCGTTTGGTCAGAATGACATGTTGTGAATCAGACTTCACGACAACGACACAACAGCAACAACAACCACAGGATCACCATAGGCAGAAACAGAGCAATTCAGCCCAGGGAACTGGAAGGCGATGGTGTAAGGCGTGCAAATTTGACATGCACGTTTCATCGGACTCTAAGAGGCCTAAGGCAGGCCCTTATAATGTCGCATGCCTGATATATATATATATATATATATATATATATATATATATATATATATATATATATATATATATATACTTACTTACTTAGACGTTCCCCTTCTACCGTGAGGTGTAGAGGTTTGGAAGAGAGAGCGCCAGACTATCCTATCGGCTGTATATATATATATATATATATATATATATATATATATATATATATATATATATATATATATATATATATAGAGAGAGAGAGAGAGACAGAGAGAGAGAGAGAGAGAGAGAGAGCCATTACTTATAAGAAGGCATTCGTTGGATTTACTCCAACTGGGAGCTTGACGGGCCAGAACCTTTAAATAAACTCTTCACAAACGTCGACGGGCCGGATAATAAGTTAACAAATTTGCTCAGCCCTTAAGCAACGTTTGTTCTTGACTTCTGGGAATATCTTGTGAAGGCTCCCCTAAGATAGAAACGCCATTCATCTTCTATGTACATCTTTGCCAAGAGTAATCATGTGCGAAGATAGATACCTTGGACGACCTACTTTTAGATACGCTTCCGTTGTGACCATTAGTGGACCACTACTGCAAAGCAAGGGGAGGCAATCCCGTGACAGGTGACACATTGCCAGCGTCATACCATGTTTCTGCAAGATTTTCTTCATGCCGTCATTCCATTTATCTCTTCTTGGCCAGATGTCAGATCTTTTGTTTAAGGTTTATAATGACAGCTACGTGGACATTTAAAAAAATAATGAACTACACTATTGCGAGTCGGTCTGCGGTTGGATATGATATGGTCCGTATATTAGTATTTAGCCCCGTGCAGCCCCTCGGGGTCTGTGAAGAGACAAAAGAAAATAGATTATAACTACGTACTGATCTCTTAGCTGTGCCATAACAGGAGAGTTAGCCCGCCATGATGGCGATGAAGCATTAGGGGAAAAAAGAGCCATTAAAAAAAATAAAAAACAGAATGGATGAAAACACCACGACAACACTGAATTTTCAAAAGGTAACACGTCCACGTGAAAAATGAAGAAAAAACAGTGAATGTCAGAGCACACTATGCATCTGAATTCGATGGGAAGAAGAAAGATTGTTAATCAGACATACTACCATTAGAATATAAATCTGCGGTTCCCTACTGTTTCGGTTTCACACATCTCCTCTTTCATATTTCTAGAAAACCTGACACTGCTCCCCTCCTCTCTCTCTCTCTCTCTCTCTCTCTCTCTCTCTCTCTCTCTCTCTCTCTCTCTCTCTCTCTCTCTCTCTCTCTCTCTCTCTCTCTCTCTCTCTCTCTCTCTCTCTAAGATACAGACAATCTGATTAGGTGGAGCATCGGAAATCGCATGCTAATTAATATAATTAAAACAAAGTGCATGTTAATATCAACTAGACAAAAATTACAAAATTCAGAGAAAACAACACTTCAGATCTATATTGGTACCTTACCAATTGAAAACGTTAATGAACATAAAACTCTAGGAATAGTCGTTGACCAGCATCTAAATTGGAACTCACATGTTCATGCACTGACCAAGCAAACGGCACAGAAAGTTTACCAGTTAGCTAAAATCAAACATTTCCTAGATGAAGATGCACGTAAATTGTTCTATATATCTCACATACAAACAAACCTGGACTATTGCTCCACAATCTGGGATGGTTGTTCTATGTCCAACACAAAAAGACTCCATTCACTACAAAAGCGTGCAGTGCGTCTAGTTTCTGACAACTGCCAAGCACAGTGTGTAGATCTATATAAAGATCTCAAAATACTGCCTCTAAGAAAGCGCTTTCTGTTCAACAAAGCTAAATTTGTTCACAAAATCCTGTCACAGAATGCTCCAACACATCTGTGGCCAATGTTCAAATACAGTGAAAGACGCAGTCAACGCCTTAACAAAATACAAGTGCCCAAGCCTAGGCTTGACTTATTCAAGAAAAGCTTAGCTTACTCTGCTGCTCATCTCTGGAACTATCTTCCACATTATCTGAAAGATAACAACCTCAGTCCCTATTCATACAATCGTAAACTTTTCGATTACTTTATGAGTTCTGATTATCTGCCCCCCTAATGTGATTATTTTTCCGAACAAATGGTATAATATCGAATGTAGGTTTAATGATGATGATAGTGTTTTTCAACATATTTTGTTTCATGGTGATACTTAGTTTGTATTCTTCAACATACTTTATTTCATGTTTATAATTAGATACTGTGAATGTGAGTATGCTATTATTTTACCTTTATAACGTTGAATTCCTTGAATTGATGGGTAAAATGTATGTGAGAATAAATGAAATCAGTATAAAAGATGAGAGAAAGGAAGGGCAGAATGTCAGACGGGCCTGCGTGCCCAATTCTCAACCCTTTGAAAATAAAGTTCGTTCGTTCGTTCGTTAGTTCTCTCTCTCTTTTCTCTCTCTCTCTCTCTCTCTCTCTCTCTCTCTCTCTCTCTCTCTCTCTCTCTCTCTCTCTCTCTCTCTCTCTCTCTCTCTCTCTCTCTCTCTCTCTCTCTCTCTCTCTCCAAAATTTAACTTCCTCTCTTTAAAAATGTAACTCAGTTATAAATATATTTTTTCATGCACGTAACTTTGCTTTCTTATGCATTTTTATTTAAAATATTCTTACCTACTTAGTCGTTCCTCTTCTACGCTGGGGTCTAGAGGTGTCTCAGAGATAACTATCGGCTGTCTTCCTCCTGACTTGGTTCCAATCTAGTCCACGGTCCTTCAGAGGCTGTCTAATATTGCCTAAAAAATAGAAAATGTGCCAACTGCCTCGGAAATCACGGAGTAAGATACCGTGGGTGTTCCAAATACCAGCAAACAATGCAAATAATTACAGTGTCCATTGGAAAGGGTGTATCTTAACAAGAGGCAAAAAACAGAATGACGGCAAGTGCTCTAGGTAATAAACGCGAAGACAGCGTAACTGAACAAGTCAGACAGCATACAGCTGAAGTGAGAGATCTGAACAAAAACTGCAAAAAGAAAGAGAAAACCGTCAGCCACACAACAACAGAGCCTCAAATGTCAGATGTGATGAAATCTCTGGGAACTTGAAAAGCGCGAAACAATTGATAAAAGACATGAAAATAATACAGCAACAAATACAAGCAGATAGTGCAAAGTTGTCAGAGTTAAAAACTGAAAATGAAGAGATCCTCAAAAGAACGGAAGTAGAAAAACAAGTAATCACTGACATAGCAAACAAAACAACAGAGAGATACAACTAGCAGCTAAGCGAAAAATCACTGAAGGAAATACTAGAGGACCTTCTACCAACAACAAAACCCTTCAACAGATGGAGATAGGAAAGACGACACAACAAGGAAACAACACATATAAACACAATCAGAGCAAAGAAAGTACACACATGGAATGAAAAGGCAACCACATATTGAACGGGGAAACGACATCAGACTATATAACAAGCCACATACAGCCGAAAAAAATAACAACGAGAAGGAACCAAACAGCCAGCTAGCGGTCCTTTTCAGGACCAGTCCCTTTCAGGACTAGGAACGTGCTACCATCGAAGAAGTTAACACCCTATATACCCGAAATATAACCTGTCTGTTTGAACAGGTTATAACGGCAAAATACTAGACATAAGGGAAAAAAGAAGAAGGGAAGGGAATGAAAGAAAAAAAAATAAAGGCGCTGAATAACAATGAATAAAACTAGAATTTGTGAAAGAGATCATAATTAGACAAGTAAAGTATGATAGAGATAGAAATACATTTTTTTTTTTTTTTTTGGAAACCAGAATAAAGGCAAGTTGACGGCTAAGCAGCAAGAAGATAACAACGCTTTTTCTTGGGATCAAGCATTGGACACGAACCAGTCTTCCTGAGTGTACCATCAGGGCAAGAGACAGAAAGCTATGCAGGTCGATTACAACCGACCCTGAATGCGGAGATGGGACTTCATATAACCTGATCTGTTTGACATGCCCCAAAAGCGAAGTGAGAGTCAGTTGAAAAATTAATTAAAGCAGAAATTAATTTGCTTTTTTATTGGGGCTGGGGATGGGGGGGGGGGGGGGGGGTGGGGGGGGGGGGGGGGGGGGGGGGGGGGGGGGGGGGGGGGGGGGGGGGGGGGGGGGGGGGGGGGGGGTGGGGGGAGGGGGTGGGGTGTGGGGGCATTTTTTAGGGGTTAGTGCAGGGTGGGGGGGGGGGGGAGTGCAGTTTTATTGGGCTCGATGGGCACACGCTTTAAATACGGTCATTTGTACAGTTTTTTTTTTGCGGCACAAAACATCGTTTAAACAGGGTTTAAGCCCTGTTCGTCCCAATCGTAGCTAATACCATTTATTCTGTCGTTTTTAACGGGCCTACGCTGTGATTATTATCTGTCCTGTCCTTGTCTGTCCTGTCCGCCTATCCATCCATCCGCCTATCCATCCATCCGCCTATCCATCTATCCAATCTAATCAATCAATCTATCTATCTATCTATCTATCAATCTATCTATCTATCTATCTATCTATCTATCTATCTATCTATCTATCTATCTATCTATCTATCTATCTATCTATCTATCTATCCATCTATCTATCCATCTATCTATCTATCTATCTATCTATCTATCTATCTATCTATCTATCTATCTATCTATCTATCTATCTATCTATCTATCTATCTATCCATCTACCCATCTATCTATCTATCTATCTATCTATCTATCTATCTATCTATCTATCTATCTATCTATCTATCTATCTATCTATCTATCTATCTATCTATCTATCTATTCAATTCTCAACCCTTTGAAAATAAAGTTCATTCGCTCGTTCGTTCGTTCTATCTATCTATCTATCTATCTATCTATCTATCTATCTATCTATCTATCTATCTATCTATCTATCTATCTATCATATATATATATATTTACGCACACACACACTCACACTGCCTATACCGTTATAATATGTACGATATGTGTATGCTATACACATATGTATAGGGCCGGTTCTAGGGCTGCTGGCACCCCTGGACAAAGCTAGGTTTTGCTGGCACCCCTATAACACGTTGAAACATTATTTTGCGCTTACGGCACTAAATCAAAACATAAGCGCTTGCCTTCCCAGACCATAGCCTGGAGTTAACCGATCCCTAACATCGGCCCAGCGTGTAGAAGTTCTTACTGAAACAATTCTCATGTTGTTAAAAAGAAAAAAAAGGCAGGCCGTTTTGGCAATCTTTCTATGCTTTTTTTTTGTTTTAAATGTTATATTTTCAGTCACTTCCATCATCATCGTCATCATCATACCTTTCCGCTCCTTCAGGATCATAGGACTGTTACTGTTACTGTTACTGTCACTGTTACTGTTACTGTCACTGTCACTGATACTGTCACTGTCACTGTCTCTGTCACTGTCACTGTCACTGTCACTGTTACTGTCACTGTCACTGTCACTGTCACTGTTACTGTCACTGTTACTGTCACTGATACTGTTACTGTCACTGTTACTGTTACTGTCACTGTTACTGTCACTGTTACTGTCACTGTCACTGTCACTGTTACTGTTACTGTCACTGTTACTGTTACTGTTACTGTTATTGTCACTGTCACTGTCACTGTTACTGTTACTGTCACTGTCACTGTTACTGTCACTGTTACTGTTACTGTTACTGTCACTGTTACTGTCACTGTTACTGTTACTGTCACTGTTACTGTTACTGTCACTGTTACTGTTACTGTCACTGTTACTGTCACTGTTACTGTCACTGTTACTGTTACTGTCACTGTTACTGTTACTGTTACTGTCACTGTTACTGTCACTGTTACTGTTACTGTCACTGTTACTGTTACTGTCACTGTTACTGTTACTGTTGCTGTCACTGTTACTGTTACTGTTGCTGTTACTGTTGCTGTTACTGTCACTGTTATTAGAAGATATCTTTTGGGATGCGACCATCTTCCATGCGGCGAACATGGCCAAGCCAGCGAAGTCTGCGCTGTCTAAGAAGCGTATACATACTTTGAAGGCCAGCACAACACCTCGACATTTGTCACTTTATCTTTCCATGAGATGCCGAGGATGCGGCGTAGACACCGCAAATGGAAGGTATTGAGCCTTCTTTCTTGCTTAGCATAGGTCGTCCAGGTCTCGCTGCCATATAGGAGTGTGCTGGTGACGCAGGCATTATATATCGCAGCTTTGGTCTTCATTGTGAGTTTAGAGTTTCCCCAAACACGCGATGTGAGACGGGCAAAGGTAGTTGCAGCTTTGCCAATGCGGCTGTCGATTTCTGTATCCAGTGAGAGTTTGTCATTGATGGTAGACCCTAGGTATGTGAAGTGGTGCACCACTGCCAATTCATAGTTACTGTTACTGTTGCTGTGACTGTTACTGTTACTGTTACTGCCACTGTTACTGTTGCTGTTACTGTTACTGTCACTGTTGCTGTTACTGTTACTGTTGCTCGCCACATATTTTTATCCTTGATAGTTATCTTATTTCCCGTTAAATCACTCTTAGAAACAAAGTCATTTCTTTTTTTTCAGGCACTCTCAGATTATATTAATTTTTGTATTTTTTTTTTAAACCTCTGTACAGTTAACTTCTATGTTTCATGATCAACAAAGTCGGCAAAGACAACTCAAATCAGGATAACAGAATATTATTGCCAGTTCTTTCACTGTCTTTCTCTAACAACAACAAAAAAAAAACAACCAAAAAAATCACAATTTCAGACACAGTCTGTCGTACACAATCACTCCCTCCCATACATCGGACAGTCACACGCCACATCAGTCCGGACGTGAACGGTCTATCACATGATCTTTGAATCTGACCAAACTCACTGGAAATGATATTCTTGTTCAGACACGGCGACCTCATAAATTCCTTATTTGTCATCTCCACATGCGCCCAGTCACCACAGTGTTCTCGGCGGCACATCGTTAACGCCAGGCCGATTCTGTGTGAGATGACATCAGAGCTAGCAGGGAACATTCTGGAATTTCAAGGCTGATGTTCAAGACTTTCAGTTTTCATTGTGATCGGCAGGTCTGGGACTCATAGCATGTTTTTTTCAGTTGTTGGTCTTGAAAACTCTTGACTGAAGTGATAATTTTCAACAGAAATGCAGATCAGCGGCTGGAGATGATGAAGGTTTATTCAACCTTTAATTCAGTGACACCCATGCAGCCGGCCCCTTCTCAGGTAGCGTGTATCAAAGTGTTCATTTGCTTCTGTAGCGGTGATATATGTAGCTATTTGTTTTACGTGATGAGGTTGACAGCCGCTTGCACAACCTAATATTAGTTGTATCTTACGAGATGCCAGAGGGAGAAGTCGTTCTATTCTTCTTTCTGCGTCCCCTCGGAGATTCCCCCCCCCCCGCCCCCTCCCTTTTACCGGTAACTACACTGGACAGTGATACGGAATACGAAACACTAAATATCACATTGTATTATACATATAGATAGATAGATAGATAGATAGATAGATAGATAGATAGATAGATAGATAGATAGATAGATAGATAGATAGATAGATAGATGGATGGATGGATGGATGGATGGATGGATGGATGGACGGACGGACGGACGGACGGACGGACGGACGGACGGACAGACAGACAGACAGACAGACAGACAGACAGACAGACAGATAGATAGATAGATAGATAGATAGATAGATAGATAGATAGATAGATAGATAGATAGATAGATGGATGGATATATGGATGGATAGATGGATGGATGGATAGATAGATAGATAGATAGATAGATAGATAGATAGATAGATAGATAGATAGATAGATAGATAGATAGATAGATAGATAGATCATTGAATGCTGAGCGGCGCAAGCAGTTCCAAAAATTAGCCTCATTCTGACGCTATTGCGTTGAGCTGAGGGACCGCCCACTAGCCTTGCAATCAATACGTCTATGCCCACGGTCATACACTGTGATTGGCGATGACGAGTCACGTGACATCTGTCTGTCCGCCTCCTGCTGCCGCTTGATAGAGACCGACACTTGCCCCGCGAGCTTCCTTTCTGCTGAGAGAAGTAATGGTACGGATTCAATGAAACAGCCGACAACGGACAACTTACTCGGGCTTAGCCTCTTGTGACACAAATTCCACTCACGGCCGAGAGCAACTGAGACGGCTGAAAAATAAGACAGCCGAACTTCGGGTATTGAGGTTACCGTTAAGGGAAAAAAAAAGCTATTGAAGGAAAACTTACAAATCTGTTCCCTCGTCTTTGAGACGTTATGATAATTTGCCACCTCGTCTGCCAAAACGATCTGTGTATGAAACAGATGGAAACGGAAAACTGTTCCTACGATCGTCTAAACACAGGTAGGATATTTGTGGTAGCGTGTCTGCTGTGTGGAAAACTCACAACTATACGGGATTGTTTATTATTTCAGTTGTATGTGTATGTGACGGTTGTTTGCGTAAATGGCAGCCATGCGTGGATGTGTTGGCCCTATCTTGATTTACAGGGGTCTTCAAGGATTTAAAAAAAAAGAAAAGATACTTTTTGGAATATTAAATATGCTTTTCAGGTACAGTGTAGATGAAGGTATACTTCGTTGTTTATTGTTTTCATGTAAGATAGTTTTGAAGTCTGTAACATGTAAGATTTATATCAAACAGAAACAAGAAAGAAATGTTTTAAAAATATTTGTAACTGAGGCCAGATATGCAGGCGTGCAATTAACAACAGTAGCATACTATTTATAGTTTCTGTGGCCTACTTGTTCCATTCACGTGCCTGGTCTCACTAGTCGGCTGATGTCCATAGCAACAACAACAAGTAATCAATCATCTTTCTCGGAGATAGTTATCTTACATGGGCCTTCTCGTTGCATCTGATAACAGACATGTATTCATTTTTTTTTTCACCTTATTTTTTTTTTTTTTTTTTTTTTTTTTTATAAAAAAATCGTATTTTTTTTTTTAATTTTTTTTATTTTTTTTTTTTTTTTTTTTTATCGTCGGGGGGGGGGGGGGGGGGTGGTGAGGGGGGGAGAGTATATGAATATGGGATGCAATGAGTTTCGCTTAAATTTTGTATAGATTCGTAATGACAAGCAATGAATGCAAAGTTTGGCAAACTGTGCTCGATCATGCGTGTATGACCTGATATCAAAATGTCAGTCATTTATCATATCACTAGCCATGTCTTCTCAGAGTCGGTGTGTAATGTAGTTGGATATCGGAGTAACACATAGAATGTGGAGTGTTGTTTCAGATATATGTTAGCAATATGCTAAGATAGATCTTAAAAAAATACACCCCCCATCGAGATCGCTGATCTATGTGAGTATGGTTCAAAACTGAACCACATATGTGTAGTATAAGTATTGTATGAGCGTGTGATTGGCACATACGCCTGCCTCTCGCAGAAAGATAACCGGATTCCAGGATCGAGACCTGGTAACGTCAGGCTCCAATCTACTGTAAATGGGTACTTGACACTGTTTTTTGGTAAGGGAAGGCAATGGCAGTGAGGAAGGGAAGTGGCCAGCCCAACCTCGTAAAACATGACCTAGTGTAGTGAAGTCTCTAACACTTCACTACCCTACGGCAGTATCTGCCATGAGACTGCCTTAAATTTTTTTTTTAAAGTAATGTATGTTCATGAATTATGTGAAGAGTAAATAATGTAATCGTTTGCTTGTAAACACAGGATTAACTTGTAACAGAGTCAGCATTGAAACAAAACCTCTGATGTTGGTTGTAACGGTTGAAATAGCAGCCCACAATGGACATAGGTCTACTTGGTTTACCAGACGAAACTAATGTGGGGGTGACAAGTGATGATATTAGTCCCTACTGGTCGAGGTTTTGTGTTTAATCTACTACGTGCCATAAATGATAGAGACACAGTGGTGTTAGTAGCTGTCGCTATAAGTTGAAAGTAAATCATAGCGGATTAATAAAATATACCTGGGTCTGGCAACATGTAAATCACATTGCTTTATAAATCACCGATGTAAGAGTTTGTGCATGTGGCGCCATCTGCAGTTGTGGCTGCATGCTCCGTAAGGTGTGAAACACTTGATGATCATAATTAATCAAATAGTAGGGACAAACATTTGTAGCTTATTAGAGAAAATCATATTTTGAGTAATAAGATAGGAAACTCTATACAGAGCGATACAACAGGAGGCAATCTGATCATTATAAGGAGTCCCCTCTTCGATCAAGTATTTCGGCCCCTTAATCTCCTTTACGCTCTCAGGGGTGTGGGCCTACTTGGGTCATGACTCCCAAGTGTCAGCCTCCTGTTGTAATGTGCAGATAATTACCCCACTCCACCTTGGCTGCAGCTTAGAAAATAGTATCTAGATAAAACAGCATTTGGTTTTAGAGAAAATAGTATTTGGTGCTAGAGAAAAAAGTATTTGGTGCTAGAGAAAACAGTATTTGTTGTTAGAGAAAACAGTATTTGTTGTTAGAGATAACAGTATTTGGTGTTAAGGAAAACAGCATTTTGTGTTAGAGAAAACAGTATTTGGTGTTAGAGACAACAGCATTTGGTGTTAGAGAAAACAGTATTTGGTGTTAGAGAAAAACTGTTTAGTTATTCTTACGATACAATATTGCTGTAAATAAAAATAGCAATGGAATTTCAAGAAAACCGGTTTTAGTTGTAGCAAAAAGTAGTTCTCATTAAAGTTGTCATAGAAAAATGTGTTTACTTTAGTAAAATGCGGAAGATATTTGTGCTACTGAGATAACTGAACGCTTAGTATAGATAGGAAGAAAACGTTAACTAAATTGGACATAACACACTCAGTTTTGGATATCGTGTCAAAAGTAGTCCTACTTTTCGCTGTAACATTGTTAATGAACGGATTAAAAGAGGATGTTAAAAGTTCGGTAATTTATTTTCTTCTTCCGCGAGAAAATAGCACACAAACAAATACTGGGATTTGTAATGGCTAAATAAGTGACACATAGCAAATCAAAAGGGCGAAAGGTGTTCCTAGTCTGTGTTTACCAGTGCCACGAAGCATGGTTACTATAAATGAAATGTAGGATTTACTGAAAAGGGAAGTGTTGAACTACGTCTAATCAATCACTTTTAGTTCGCCGTGAACACACTGCCAGGTCACTGCTTACTCTTTGAAAGAATTCGTGACGGCGTTTTAGTTAAAGCGTTCAAGTGTTTATGAAGCATTCTATCGGCGTTAGAATGTTTGTAGAAATAGTGCAGAGAAATGGGAAAGCAAAAGTGCAGCGTACACATTGCGGAATTTATGGAATTGTAAAGTAAGAAAACCAAGCTAAACTTGTGTCAGACCTCTAAAGATTGTTGCAGATTTAAATAGAAAATATTCTCGTCTATGGAACGGAATCATGGAAGAGGGATGAAAGAAGAGAAAGAAATATGTGTGAAGGTGAGAGTTGTCTATTGTTTTATTCTGATTCCATATTAACAGAAGCTGTTTTAAAAAGATGTTTTTGAAGAAGACATGAAATAAGCAGGGGAAAACCCCAGAATAAAAAAGGTCCTGGGTTCGAGTCCTGGGTAAGCCACTCACGTCTGTTGTTTTTCTGTTGTCTAGTTTTCTACTTCTTTATTTCTTACGAGTGCCTGAAAAACATACCGTTATGTTTGTCTAACATTTATTTAGGATATTAACAGAAGCTGTTTTAAAAAGATGTTTTGGAAGAAGACATGAAATAAGCGGGTGATAACCCCAGAATAAGACATGATAGCTGCAGATAACTGAACGTGTAATAAAAATGATTTGTTCATTCGTTCGTTGTCTTTAACCGCCACGTTGAGCATCAACCTCGTCAGGTCACGATAAGTTTGGATTTCCTCCTTAACTTTTACTTGGGGTCGGGGCGACTAAGACGTATGACGTCCGTGTCTAATTCTAAAGGTTCGGTTCCCAGTACAGGGAATATATTTGATGGATATTTTTTTCAGAATCAGTGCGCCATAATGACGTCATACTTACCCCACCCCCCGATCTCATGGGTAGTGAGATCGGATGCCTAGCCTTCTCGGACAAGGGGGGAAAAATAGATCCTGTGTGCAAGTTGCGCACGTTAAAAATTCCTCGGCAGTTGGAAATCGTAAAGAGTAGGCCATACGACAGCTGTCCTGGCAAAATTTACCACAATAGGAAAACCCACCAACCAAAAAAATATTTATTGAATGTGTGATCCTTGTATACACACATTGGGATTGTCGTAAGTGGTACGGAGTTCGTGCACTGTGCTGAGATCCTCCTTGTGTGATGTAAGGAAGGAGATTGGAGCACTGATGGAGTTGACCATGTGCAACGAAGATGTACATTAAAACCAAACCACGCCAAGTTATCCTGATTTGTGCCACCGGTTTAAGTTCTTTCCATGCATGTGTTATTCTTATTAAGGTTGCCACCGATTCCCTTATGGCATGGGCTTTTATGTAGGCCTATTCACTTCTTTTACCTGGGGGGTTCCGGAACAAGGACCACCTTGTGGTACTATCAGCAGGTTTCTTCAGTGTGTGTCCTATTACAAACTAGTGTGTTTTTCTACATGGTGTTCGAATGGTACTTAACCTAACATTTAAGCAAATTAATTGTTTTAATTTAATTAATTTGTTTTTTTTTTTAAAGGAGACATGAAATAAATGAGAGCGTCTTCTTCAAGTACCATGGCTGGTTACGTACGCGATCATGTCTGTCAACAACTTCCTGTCTCCATTTCGTTATTCAGGTGTTCTTCTTTGAGTGCCGTGACGTCACACTGGCAAGTATCTGTTCTCTTTGTTGTCTTCTATATCCTTGTCCACTAACCTGACCTGTTGCCACGATTATATTCCACTTTCTTCCTCTCATAATGTGCACAAAGACAGTGAACAGCTTTTTTCTAATACGGGAGCCGCGGTAGCGAGGTGGTTAGTGCACTGGCTTCCTAGCTCGGTGGTCCATGGTTAGATCCCTAGCTCAGGTGGGATTTTTTTTAGACCGCAAACGGCTCCGGGGTCGACACAGCCTCATAAATTGGGTACCAGAGCACCTCTTGGAAGGTTAAGGCGGCCGGCGTGATGCTGACCACATCACCCCTAGTGTGCCGATGGTCAAGAAAATATGGGCCTAACACCATATTCCCAATATGCCTCAATGGGCGTGTAACGGGATCCTTTACCTTTTTTCCCCCCTTCTAATATGAGTAATACGCTTCATTAGCTCGTAGGCTTCTTTCAGGACAACTTCGTTGCTCCTTTTAGCTGTCCATGGTGATGTCCATGGTGATGTCCATGGTGTTCTAAATATTCTTCTATCCAATCCACATTTCTGTGGCCTCTACTTCTTGTAACATTTGTCTACTAAGCGTCAAAGACTCTCCTCCATTTGTAAGGTTTAGCTCTATGCAACACTGAACTTCAACAAAATGAGGAATTAGACTTACATTCATTAGCAGGGTGCCGCTGTAGAGACGTGGTGTATCCAAGTTGCATGACATACTTTTGGTTATACGGATCTCTGCATTTCCCCGCTCTTAATTTCTGAGACTCATCTGCCATCAAGCGTTACTAACATGTCTAGGTATTTGAATCTGTTAATTTGTTTATAACTAAAGAGTTACACATTTACAGTGATATTGTATACAGAAAAATCTCTTTTCTTGAGATGCACATTACTGCTGTCTGTTTGCTATTTAGGACAAGTACTTAATTTTCATTTTCTGTCACTACTACATCAATCATTTCGTGTAACCCTTTTTCACGTTTTTTGATATTAGTACTGTATAATCAGAATATCTCAAGTTGTACATTATATGTCCATCAAGTGACATTTCAGACAGGGTTCTCATTATATTTTTTATGTCCATTTTGAACACATCAGGTGACATCACACATCCCTGTCCAACACCCTTATTATTCTGCTGAAACAGTCCTACATAGAATGAATCAAAATGAAATGAGAACAGAACAAACTAGTTATGTGTAGCTGCAGCTTAATAATATGTAATGACGACAGTAACGCTAAGACAATTTAGATGTTCAAAATTGAAGACAAATCTTAGGACATAGTGGGTGTTCCTGAAATGGAGTTTATTAAGGATGTGGCATGGCAGGATTTAATTTCTTCTTCGCATATTCAGCATTAATTGATTTATCGGTGCCCCCAATTTCATTACCTGCAGTTTTCCCAGCATCCACGTATGTCTATTACAAAGCAGTGTGTTAAGCTATGACTTTAGTCTGTGAATCGGGTACAAATTAGCATATTCTTTTTTCCAGCTCAAACATTTTCTACATGCGACGCCACTGTGACAAATCAAAAAGTCTCTAGATTAATTCCTACTGCTTTGAGTGACTGCCTTTGGCATCACTGATAGGAGCTGCAACAAAGCTTTATGTGAGCTGTAGATATTTGAAACAAAAGGGCACGCCATGAGTGATCATAGGCATCTGTGGTTTAAATGCATCGTAACCGTTTGTACACGTTGTCAAGACTTCAACAAAATGAGGCATTCGACTTATACTAATTAGGAGGGTGCCACTGTAGAGACGTGGTGTATCAATGTTCCTCAGATGAATCAATCAATCTATCAATACCCTTTAGCTCCCCAAGGAGCATAGACCTTCAACAAACACATGCCAAGTCTTCCTGTCCCGTACCATCCGCTCAAGTTCTTTCCATGTTTTCCTCATCATTTTCACCTCTGTATCCAGTTCTCTTCTCCATGTGTTTTTGGTCTACCTCTGCCTCTCTGTAATGCTATCAGTAGGTTTCCTCAATGTGTGTCCTATCCATCGCCAGCGTCTTCTTCTCAACTCTTGTTCCACTGGCACTTGTCTGGTTCTTGTCATCAATTCAAAATTTGTGACTTTGTCATACCATTTCAGTCCTTCTATTCTACGCAAGCACCCGTTTATAAAAGTCTGTAGCTTTTTGGTTGTTGTTTCTGTTGCTCTCCATGTCTCAGAGCCATACAATAGGGCTGACTTCACATTTGAGTTGAACATTCTTATTTTCGTGTTGGACTTGATTTCTCTTGTTCTCCATATGTGTCCCAACGCAATGAAAGCTCCTCTTGCTTTTTGTATTCTTATTTTGATATCACTGTCTGTCCCTATTATTACTATATTACTGCCAAGATATGTGTACAATTCTACATCTTTTAGTGATGTTTCTTCAAATTCAACCTTGTTTTCATTTCTTGCATTTATTCTCATAATCTTTGTCTTTTCCCTGTGTATTTTCAGTCCCACTTGTTGTGACCTCTCATCGAGAATTTTCATTTTCTCTTGCATCTGATTATAATTATGGGACAGAAGAGCCAAGTCATCTGCAAAATCCAGATCATCAAGCTGTTTAGTCAGATTCCACTGGATTCAATTTCTGTTGTGTGATGTCGTTGTTTTCATAACCCAATCTATTGCTAGTAAGAAAATAAATGGAGACAAGAGACATCCCTGTCTCACTTCCGTTTTAATCCTAAACAATTCGGTAAGTTGTCCTTCATGAAGGACTCTGCATGTCATGTCTTCATAGGTCTTCCTTATTAAGTTAATGATCTTCATGGGAACTCCATAATGCCTCATCAATTTCCAAAGTGATTCTCTGTCTACACTGTCAAATGCCATTTCATAGTCCACGAATCCGATGTATAGCGGTGAATTCCATTCCAGACTGTTCAACTATTATTCTCAATGTGGCTATCTGGTCTGTACAGGATCTGTTTTGTCGAAAACTTGCTTGTTCATCTCTCAGTTGCTTGTCTATGGACTCTTTTAATCTCTCCAGGATGATTCTGTTTAATACTTTTCCTGGCACTGATAGTAACATTATTCCTCTATAATTTGTGAACTCTTGTACATTTCCCTTCTTAGGCGACTTGACCAGATAACCTTCCTTCCATTCTGCTGGTATGTCCTTTCTCTCCCAGACTTTGCCAAGCAGTTTGTGTAATATCTCTGTAGAGGTATCAAGATCTGTTTTGATGGCCTCTGTTGGAATGCAATCTGGACCAGCTGTTTTTCCATCTTTCAGAAGCTTTATGGCTTTCTTTATTTCTTCTCTACTTGTCGTTCACAGCTGATTTGTAGCTCCTCTTCTGCTGGCTGGATGTATGGAGGATTAGTTGGAGATGGTCTATTGAGAAGTACCTCAAAATGTTCTGTCCATCTCTTCATTTGTTCTTGTATATTACTAAGCAATTTTCAATTCTTATCTTTTATAAGGCCATTTGCTTGCTTATATTTCCCTGTTAGCTTCTTTGTGTTGTTGTACAGGTCCCTCATATTTCCTTTGGCTGCAGCTTCCTCTGCTTCCCTTATCATCTCTTCAATATACTTCAGAGGAAGTCTCTTTTGACGTTTCTTCTGTTGTTGTTGTTTTGATGAGGTGATGGGTGGAGGGCGGGCACTTAACAGCTGACCGTTATTGCCTCTTCTCGTTCCATCTTGGTCTACCCTGTTCAACCTGAAATTTGGTTATAATTGGGGTATTTAGTGTCATTTTATTTTTTAATTTTGTATTCAATTTAAATACCTATTGTCTTTAGCAGTTGCTGATTTCACTTTATATTAATATTTGTCCATTTTATTTTCTCTATTGTATTGTTTCTTGATAACAATTGTTCTTTACACTTGGTTTTACTTTGTATTAGTATTTGTTCTTTTTGAGTTGTTTTTTTTTTTATTGAATACCTTGTTGTCTTCCTTGTCCTATGAGTAGTTAGTAAGTTGTTTTTTCTTTTTATTTTGTGTTTATATAGGTCTATATATATTTTTTTTGGTTACTAGCCTTATATGTTTTCCTTTGTTTTATGTATATATCTTTTAAGTATTGATTGGGCATCTCTTGGGGCATCTATACTTAAAACCTTATCACCTATCAAGTCTATATTGTGATTTCTATAGTAAGTTTTTAATTCAAGCCTTTGTTGTTCATACTTTTTACAGTGGATCAGGTAGTGGTCTATGTCATTCTCTTCCTGACATTCTTGGCAGTGTGGTTCTTCTATCATAAAGTATGCTGCACCGAGGCGGAGATGCCATAATTTTTTGTTTGATGGTATCTTTAATTCTTCTCTGACTTGGCACGTCCTCGTTGGTTCTTTCAGCAGTTTGAACGCATGTCTGCCTTTTCTACTGTTCTTCCACGATGTCTTCCATTCCTCGTTTATAGTTATCTTCACTTGGCTCTTGATCTCCGACCTTCCCAGTCCTGCTCTTATATTGTTTTTACTTGTTCTTCCATTCTTGGCGTTCTGATCTGCCAACTCGTTACCAGCAATACCTATGTGTGCTGGAACCCACACTAGCATCACACTACATCCTCTGTTCCCTAGTGATGTATTAATTGCTAGAATTTCTTCCTTTATGTCTGGCCGGCTACATTTACCTGGGTGTTCTAGTGCTTGTAGGGATGATAGTGAGTCTGTAAATATCGTAACAGCTTCTGGTGGGTTATCTTCGATTATTTCTAAACTTTTAAGAATTGCTACCATCTCTGCGGTAAAAATCGAAGTCCCTTCAGTTACACTGTAGCTCTTTTTTATTCCCCATTGCGGTATTACAACTCCGGCACCTAGTTGCCCACTATCACCCTTAGATCCATCAGTGTAGACGGCCAGGCTTTGTTTAGTTAGTTGATCTATGAACTTTCTACTTATCATTTTGGCTTCCTTATCTTCTATGTTTTGTTTGATCTTTTCAGTAAGTGAGTAGTCTATGATTGGTGTTTTTAGTTCCCAGGGTGGTATTTTGCTTCTATATTTATTACTATTTTTAATTGTGTTTGATAGTTTTTTGAGCTGCGTTAGATCTTCTATAGTTCTCCACCCTGTTGGATATCTATCTTTATTTAAGGGGACTTCCCATACACTTGGTTGGTTTTTGACAAATGCTTTATGTGCTGGGTGGGTCACTTCTTGTGCTACTTTACTCCAATAATTTAATCTTAGTTCTTTCCGTCTTAGACCAAGGGGAGGTATGCCAAGAGCTACTTCTAGAGCTTCTACTGGTGTCGATATAAATGCACCTGCAATGGTTCTCATGGCTGCATTTTGAATCCTGTCCAGTTTTGCTTTGTTAGAAGCTGCTGCTGATTCTTCTTACTTCTTTGTTTGCTTATATATACACTTCATGAGCCTTGGCTTTGGAGCTTCTGGTTTTGCTTCTGTTTAAATCTGCTTTCTTGTTTTTCCTGTTTCTATCTTGCTAATGGTTTCTGTTGTTATCCATGCTTTGTGCTGATGTTCTCTTTTTCTCAGTACTTCTTCACATGTCTTATTTTTTTACTTATCACCAGTGGTCTTCTGTATCTTTTTCAGCTTCCAGCTGTTGGAGTACTTGGTATTTGTTGGATACTGTGTTGTCCTTCATGAAGAACTCTGCATGTCATGTCTTCATTGGTCTTCTTTATTAAGTTAATGATCTTCATGGGAACTCCATAATGCCTCATCAATGATGAACCAATGTTGAGGATGTAGACTTCACAGCGCGATCAATGCAGTTGAAGAATCTCGTATTGGTAATCTGAACTAGCAGGTCAACTGTGTTAGTCTATTCGTATGACACAGCATCTCCGGGTAGTTACTGTAGAGTATTCAAGTTGATGGCACTGACATTCATTTATATGAGTGAAACAATAGCCTGGTTACATTTCCTAATAAGATCTTTAAAACGATTTTGTACATTCAACATTTCAAAACTGAAAGAACAGTTGGGCCCCTGCGGCTGAGATTCAAAGATGTGTGCAAGAGAGACATGAGGGCACTGTACATAAATCCAGCAACCTGGGAGGATTAAGCTGCCGATCGCACAAAAAGGCGATGATATCTACGACGCCACCTTAGATTGGGCGAAAAGAAGCTCTCATGGCAAGCAGAAGAGAGGAGGACACCAGGAAAATAAGCAGCTGAGGACTGTCACCTCACGGGCGCATTACCATAGTCAGTTATGACGGAGGGGGCTATTATTATCATTGTTATTATTACATTCAATAAAACACTAGAAATGAATGATTAAAAAAGAAGGGCATATTGTTTTGTCAGTGTTGTGGAATGGTAAGACATAAAAGGTTTCTCTTCTTCCCGACTATAATATTGTATGTGGCTTTGTTCAGCTTTTATTTCACCGGAGTTTTTCCAATCTCACTTCACAAACACATAACACATGCTAAATCGTCTGTTGTAGCTTCCACGTCATAACTCCAAACTCACAATGAAGACCGAATCTGCGGTTATATAATGCCTGATTCATCAGCATGCTTCTTCTATATGGCAGCGAGACATGGACAATCTTTGCTAAGCAAGAATGAAGGCGCAATACCTTCCATCTATGGTGTCTTTGTCACATCCTTGGTTTTTCGTGATTAAAAAAAAAGTGACAAATGTCGAGGTGCTGTCACTTGTTGGTTTTCAAAGCATGTATATACTGCTTAGACATACATGCACGTGTGGTGGATTTAGATGTTATGACTTGTTGTTGTTATGTATTTATATTGTACTGAATGAGGTCAGCTGTGAAGGCCCCTGAGTATAACAATTATTAGGGTGAGTTTTCAGGGTGCCTTTCTACTACCACCTTATGATCTCATTCAGACTTATTCTTGACTAGTATGTCTGATAGCTACGTCTAATGTCTAGGGTAATGTAAAGTGTGTTGTACTAAAATGACAACAAATACAACTAAGAACTCTATGAAAAGTATTTAACAACACGCAGAGTTAAGTTTAAGTTGAGAAATTTTTTTACAATTAATTGTTCCAGTATCACAATTTTGTGTATACTGGAATATTGAAACTCAAATAATAATGCAAAGTATTTACATAAAATTGATTCAATTTATAACTGAGTATATTATTTTCTTCACACATTAATTAAATATGTCAATCTGGAACAGTGTCTATTTACTCTTGCTCCTATGAATGGGTAAGGCTAGGAAGAACGTTTATGTTCATCATAATCTGAATGATTTATTAAACACTTGGGAAATGAGAGTAGTTGGGTTTGATCTATCATGTGCCTGCAGACAATTTCTTAACTTTGTGTTGTCTGGGGTACAGGATGAAGTATAATCACACCACCAGCGTCCACTACCACGTCAGGGTTCTGGTCTTGAAATAACAGGGAGGCACACAGTTGATACTGCCTCACTACTTTATGTTGCATAAATATACAGATCTACGTTGACTATAGTTGAAACCCTGGAACAATATAAATGCGGCCTACATCACCCTCTGATATACTCTCTCTTTCCCTAACTAAACATTTTCAATCATATTCAGACTCAGCATGGTAACTACACAATTAGTTGACGTTCTTAATTGGTTTGTTACCCCATTCATGGTCAAATAAACTTCAAACTACAGTTTGACACTTTCCTTGACAAAGGAAACATTTTAAGTTAATAATATCAAGTCATGTACAATCACGGTGACTTGCTGAAGAAGACGGCCAGTGGTTTTCCTGGTCTTATGTCAAAATACTGTACAACAATTTCCCCATTAGTATTTTAATTTTATTTTCTCCCAAAATGTCAGAAAGCCTGTCGGGCTTTTCTACAACCTATTACTATATGTCCTAACAACTGTGTGAAACAACACACAGTTTGATGTTGACTTCGTTCTAGATAAACTTCTACTCACATAATTTTCATACATATTCAATAATACATACATAATAATGATAATAATGATAATAATGATAATATAAATGTTTTCTTTCTTACCGTATCAGAGAAATATTAACACTAATAAGTTTGATTTGCGATAATATGGTCCATTCCAGATCGCTTGCTGTTGCAGATAAGCAAAGTCAAGACAGTACTATTACCTTGCTTGTAAACAACTTTAGTGATAAAAATTTATTTCTCAAGTGGCGTCTAACACTACCTTCGAACTAGTTTTATTTCCCCGTTAGTATATTAGACTCCAGCCAATCGGGACTGTTTGGCTTCTAGCGTCCGTATTTTTCAAAATTGCACTCAATTTTCAAATCTTGGACCACCCTACCCTTCCCCAGTATCTGTCAAGCTGAGAAAGAAGTAGTCTGTTCGTCCATCTGTCTTCTGTCAATATTTCCTTTATTTATTGAGTGTTTCAAATTCTGATAACTAATTATTGATCCTGTTGCGGTCTGTCACACAGTGGTATATATTGAAGGAATGGGCTGAGGAGTGGGTGGAACCCTATAGGTGTAGATGCAGAACCCACCGGCGAGTGGTACATGCTCTGGTCTGCACCAATCCACCCCCACTTCATGGGTTAAATGCTTTCTTGCCTCATTCTTCACTGTTTGTCGTCTATCACGCCCATGGCGACCGTTGCCTCAATTGGCTGTGTGTGGTGTACCCGGAAACGGGGCCTCCCAGTACTGAGGCAAAGTTAAGTCCCCGATGTCACTTATCGGTGCAGAATTGAGAGAGATGGCTGAGCATCACAATCCCTCCTGTGTTGCAGCATGATGAGAACCCAGCATTGCACACTGAGCTTGGGGGGATCACTTGGGCACCAGACTTAATACTGGCTCTTGACTGGATGGCCGCATGCAGGAGATTTCTACAATGGAGGGTTGGCAGGTGGTGGGTATCGGGAAGTGGCTCTGTGCAGGACGTGAGGATTCCTTGGGAGAGCCCCGAACCAGAGCACAGCATTGTGCAAGCTCTGCATAGTTGGAGAGCCCCCTGGATGACGGGGAATGCACAGTGTGCTACCCCACCTATCCCCAACTGCTAACTTAGAACCAGAAGTGGGGTCCTCTGTATGCGTGCCAGGCCAGGATAAAATGCCTGGGAAAGAGACTGGAGCTCAGAACTCCCTAACTCAAAGTTGCAGGATGGCAGAAAAGCCACGGGAAAGACAGGGCTATTTTGAAGATAACGCAACCATATTTTCACCATACGAGCTCGGACGCCGCCTCGGTAAACAAGGTCCGCGCAGAGCAGTGACACCCCCAGGCTGCTTGCGAATAGTCTACTACTGGGAACATAAACAGATTAGGGATGAGCCCACTCTCCCGTTGAACAGGTGCTAAAGTCGTAGATACTGGGCCAGAAGGCGCACCGGAAACCACAGTATCATGCAACTCGCTTTTTTTTTTTTTCTATGGAGAGTACACCGTCAAATAAATCTCGTTCTGGTGCTCGCCCTGTGGAGCTCCACCAGGCAGGTGCAGTGCCGGGCTCTGAGCCTCGACAGAGCCCACCCTCAGCTACTGGAGGACCCTCTAGACCGTCTTGTGGAGTCAACAGACGGCGGAGGAGAACTACTGACCAAAACAAAACAGAAAAAGAGAAACCCAGAGTGCCACTTGTCATGATGCACTGGAATGCAGAGGGAGTGAACAGCAAGCAGGCTGGATACAGCAAAAAGACAGAGCTGGAAAACATCTTGTATGAGAAGCAAGTCAGTGTTTGCTGTATCCAAGAGACTCACTTGAAAGCAGATCAAACCTTTAAAATAAGGGGTTATCAATGCTTCAGATCCGACAGACAAGATAGACGAAAAGGAGGAGTACTTACTCTTGTAAGGAATAACATTCCTGCACACGAAAGGAAAACCTTCATGGATGGAGCAGAATATCAGCTGCTGCAGATAAAGGTAGACAAGATGGAAATAGAACTCCTGAACTATTACTGTCCGAACAACAAACCCCTGAGTCTCAGCTCTATACAGGTACCAGCCACCAACTTTATAGCAGTTGGAGACTTTAATAGCCACTCCCAGAGCTGGGGCTATAACCATCTGGATCACAGAGGTGAAAAGGTTGAAACTTGGCAAGATGATCACTCCCTAATCCTAGTCAATAATGCCACAGATACTCCTACCTTCTACTCCAGAGGATGGCACACAACCTCAACACCAGATCTTGCCTTCTCCACACCAGATATAGCTGGATCTATTAGTAGAGAAGTAGGAGACCAACTAGGGGGAAGCGACCATCGCCCAATCTTTCTTACTGTCCAGAGTGCAACTCTCAGTACAGGCCCAGCCATTACAAGATGGAACTACAAAAAAAGCCAACTGGGGTTTATTCAGGCATCAGGTGAACACGCTGCTGTCTACCCTCAAGGTACAGAACAGAGACATTAATGAAGTGGTAAAAGACTTCAACAGATGCATACTACAAGCTGCAAAAGAAACCATTCCCAAAGGATGCCGGCGTAACTACATACCATACTGGTCCAGCACACTCCAAGAACGTCAGGAAGCTATGGACAAGGCTAGAAAGGACGCAGAGTCTCAGCCTTCACTTGAAACTCACAACAAATGGAAAAAGGCTGTAGCAGAGTTTCAGAGAACAAAGCTAGAAGAAAAGCGGAAAAGCTGGAGAACTAAAACGGCATCGCTGAACCTTGAGAAAGACGGCAGGAAACTTTGGAGATTAGTCAAGTCTCTAAATGAAGAGCATTCCTCACCAAGGCAGACTATCACATTGGATGAAGGTGGCAAACTTTTCAGAGGAAAACAAGCTGCAGACTTGTTTGCTAGAAGATACAGTTCAGAAAGCAACTTACCCATTAACATAGACCATCAGAGAGAGATAAGAAAAGAAATACTGGCAACCATGGGACAGACAGATACTCCTGCCCCAATGAGGGAAACCATCACACTAGGAGAACTACAGAAGGCTATTTCCAAGCTTAAGTTTCAAAAGTCACCCGGCCCAGACAAAATCAGCAACGAAATGCTAGTAAATCTGAGCTCAGCAGCAAAGACATAACTGCTTGAGATATTCAACCACAGCTGGTTGAAAGGAACGGTACCCCAAGTATGGAGAGAAGCCATCACAATACCCATACTAAAGAAAGGGAAATGTAAGACCGAGGCTGCAAGTTACCGGCCAATCAGTCTCAACAAGCTGTGTTGGGAAGACTATGGAGCGAATAGTCAACCACAGATTGAAATGGTATTTAGAGTCTGAGCAGATCCTGGTGCCAGAACAAGCTGGATTTAGAGAATGCTACAGTATAGAAGACCAAGTTACTTACTTGTCTCAAGCAATAGAAGATGCCTTCCAGGAGAAGAAAAAGGTCCTAACGATCTGGGTCGACTTCAAGCAGGCCTTTGACAAGGTGTGGAAAGATGGCCTCATTGCAAAACTTAGGAGAAGTGGAATCCAAGGCAACTTGATGAAATGGATCCAGTCATACTTGCATAACAGGAGAACTAGAGTCACTCTTGACGGTCTGCAGAGCAGAAAAGTGTTGCTCCATCAGGGGGTACCTCAGGGAGGGGTGGTTTCCCCAACACTCTTCCTTGTTTGCATCAATGACCTGGTGAAAGATCTCCCTGCAGGAGTTAAAGCTGCCTTATATGCAGATGACCTAGTACTCTGGTGCGCTGATGAAAATGTCACCACAGCAAATTATAGAATGCAGCGGGCAGCAGACATGCTAGTGTCATGGGCAGAGAAATGGCTTATCACAATAAACACAGACAAAACCTCCACAACACTGTGCTCCCTCGCCCCCAAGGACAAATCAGCTAACATACACCTAGGGACAACCGTGATCAAGGAAGAAAGCTACCCCACCTATCTTGGGGTGACATTTGACCAAAGGCTTACATGGAATAAGCATATTGAAAATGCAGAAGGAAGGGCATCCGAAGACGACTAGGCATACTCAGAAAATTAGCAGGTACCAACTGGGGAGCAAATGAACGAAATCTAAAGAAGATTTATAATGGAGTAATAAGACCACACTTAGAGTTTAGCTCAGCAGCATGGTCATCAGCTGCTAACTCACATCTGCAGTCTTTGGACAGGTGCAAAATCAAGCTCTCAGGCTCATTACAGGAGCCATGAAAACTACACCAATAACAGAGATGCAGAAGGTTGCTGGATTACAGACATTGTCCCATAGAAGAGACACAAAAACCATGATCCAGATGGAAAAGTACAACAGTATGCCAATGCACCCAATGAAGGCAAGACTAGATGATCTGGCATTGGGACGTCTAAAGCGTAGCAGCTTTGTGCATCGGGGGAAAAGACTTATAAGACAGCATCAGAAGACCTATCCATGAAGACAACACCACTGAAGCCCACCCTATACCCTGTACCATGGGAGCAGGCCAGCAGTGCCCTCCAAATTAATACAACAGTCAGTGGTCTCACAGGTGGATGTGAGTATAATGATCTGCAAAAACGAACTGCTACATTGAGTATGATCCAAGAAAGCTATCCCGATCAATCATGGATACATGCCTATACAGATGGATCAGCAACTAATGCTGTTAGGAATGGAGGTGCCGGTATCTTTATCTCATATCCTGACAACCACTATGAGACTAGGCACATTCCCACTGGTAAATTCTGTTCCAACTATACAGCTGAGGTTCAAGCTCTAGAGCAAGCTGCAAATATGATTTATAACACCAACTCTGACTGCCACCAGGTAGTCATCCTCACAGATGCACTGTCTGTCCTGCAAGCTCTCAAGGGTGGTAAACTCCCGCATCTAAGAAATGAACTAAACAAGGTAGCTGCCAAAAAGAGAACCATACTTCAGTGGGTACCATCTCATTGTGGTGTACCCGGAAATGAAAAGGCAGATAAACTTGCAAAAAAGGGAGGAGAATGTGAACTAGAAGATAATGAAGTCACATACTTTGAGAAAAAGAGAGCTATCCAGACTATCAGAAGAGAACAGAACCAACCCAAAGACGACTATCACACTCTCGACCGGCAGGGACAGACAACTATTTTTCGACTCAGGACAGGGCATAACAAACTGAATAAACACATGCACAAGCTACGATTGTCTGCTTCACCACTGTGCACATGTGGATTAAACGAACAAACTGCTGAGCATGTTCTACAGGACTGTCCTCTGTATGACCAGTTAAGAAAGATATACTGGCCGAATGACTCAACACTAACCTCAAAGCTATATGGAGTTAAAGAGGAACTTCAAACAACAGTCGAATTCATCATGAGAACTCGTCTGACGGTGTAATCATCAAAGATGCGATCGCAAGAAGAAGAAGACTATCGTTTTCCTCTGGTTCGCGAGGCCAGAAAAAAATTCAAACGCGTGTCAAAATGGTAG